>JAQIXS010001880.1:0-26202 GCA_034700785.1 Rossiulus vilnensis | reverse complement strand
ATGATGTAAAGATGTTATGAGAAGAAGTACTCCGAAATATATGTTAATTGAAGTTTAACAAGTCTTATTATTGAGTTAAAAACATAACAGTAACAAGTGTAACGTTGAAAAAAAAGAACTGCACGAAAGTTTGGAAATCATTCCCCAAAAATAAGAATTCATTACTGGAAATGGTGAAATTGTTATTAGGCAAATCAATTTGTGCTGAATTTTAGAATTTTATTTTTAAAAAAAACTACAAAATAAAAGATTGTATTGAAAACGTTCAAGTTCTAATTCAAAATTCCCCGAATTTTTCCAGTTTTCCAGGTTAGTGGACACCCTGCGCATTAAGGGTGACGTCAATTTCCAACTTGCTTCGATTAAATTTAGGACTACTTTAGGATTTTTTAAAATTTACCGGTAATTTCTTCTTGCGGAAACCACAAAAACCACTATTAGGAAAGCCGACCCAGGATTCTTGACGTTAAGATGCATTATGTTATTCCTTATTCGATTTTGTTTCAATAGAATAATAAAAAGTAAATTTTTGATACAATTTTCAACAATCTTTTTTTGACATTGCAACTTTTATGATGATTATGATGAATTGCTTAGCAGTTTTAGGACGCTTTTTCAACATTTTGTAGCCATTTTTTTTAGAACTTTTACGACTTGTTTGCCACCCTGCACATTCTGCCAATTTACTCGAAAACAAAAACAGATAAAACTTGAGAATTTGTTACTCAAAGAATTCTCAGCCTTAACTCTATAGGTGAAAACAAATGAAAATGAAAATGTCAGGCACAGTGCTTATGCTTATTCTCTTTGTTAAGATATTAGAATCCGATTTTAGTTAGTAAATGCAGTATTTAATTAAACAAAATAATTAAAAGCGATTGCATTTGATAAACAAGCATGCATTCAATGCAGCTCGATCACCTACATAAATTAAATATAGCATGAATAAAACTTTAAAAAATCAAAATGTTATTAATTCTACAAACTCACACATTCATTTACACGCATGCATTTATGAATACAGTTGGGTGTGTTAAAAATTAGCCATGCGACTCGTATTAATGATATGCAGTGTTAGTATGACAGAAATCAGTTTCATGCAAGTGTAGATTAAGAAAAAAACTACCTCGACTAATAATCATCAAAGTCATCATCCTCAAAAACATCACTATGAGCGATTAGTGCGGCACGCTCTCGTTCTTGCAGCCACTTTTCTCGCAGCTTCAAAACCAAAACATTTAAATAAAACAAAAACAAGCTACGACAAGAAAATCGATACGGTGAAAATAAAAAATAAGCAACTACGAGATCAAAGTTTGATCAAAGTACTGAAACAATCGTGCAACATGCCCTACTCAAACGATTGGGAAAAAAAACTATTTTTGCAATACAGGCATTGGTCTTGTTTCTCAAATATAAATGCTAATTTAACAACATCTAGGCGATTACATAGCACGCCTGAACACAATTACTGTACAAATGCATATTGTGTAGTTTATAAATAAAAAAAATTAACATTATTTTCATTCCTTTTTTAAATTTTAGGATCAAAACTTGAAATTTCATATCCCTCGGTAATCACTGTAATTGGCGGGGAAAGGCGTTACTCATACCTCGCTTTACGGCCTAGATAAGTTGCTGGTAAGTTGGCTGTGAAGCCAAATGCTGCATAACGAAACACGGTTTTACGTAAAACCTACATAAATTACGCAGGATGCGTTCCAGAAATCATTTTAAAAAACTGAAAATCATTGAACTTGTCTATTATAGTCCATATTACATTACAAAAAATACCTATTGCAAAAAAATTTGAATGGTCTGAATTATTGCGAAACACCGCTGCTGTCGCTGGCCTTATATGAAGTTAAAAGACTTCAAATGACTAATTCGCTTTAACCCAGCAGAAGAAAATATCAAGTTAGAATTGCTCATCCCCGTGAAACAGAATGTTTAGGGGTTACAACACTAAAAGTTGGGGAAAAAAAGATGACCATTGGAGATTCAAGTGACCTAAATGCTCGCCACACGCCTGAAAGATCCACGCACTTTCACGTATTTGTATTATAAGATACCAGGTTTCATTATTTATTGGCGCATAACGAGATATTAAAGGCCGTAAAACGAAAAAATAACATAAAAAACACCATTATAGCGAAACGCCGAGTAAAGAGCGGCCGTATAGCGAAGTATGAGCGTAATCAAATATTACGAAGTAGAAATTTCCGTTAAACATTTTTAAAATTGCCTTGATGTCAACCTAAATTCATAACATTTAAAAATTGGGAAAAACGAAATCCTAAAAACACCAGTTATACAAAAACGTCTTACCTCGTCTGTTAGAAGTAGAATCCTGCCCTCCAGTTTGGGCTCTAATCGGCAGGTCTCCCGTTCGATGTCATCTAGTGAAGTTTGGCGTTTGAGCATCGGACGCCGTGCCGTGGCGTCCAAACTGACCCCTCGGCGCAACGGGTGGCTGGCGGCAGGTGGTACTCCACCTTCGAGCATTTTCACAACGCTGTGCCTGCCAAGATCGCGATGGAAAGGACGTTAAAACGAAAAAATAAAATACCCCAAAAAGGTACAAATTACGATTCAATAATCAGGTTTACCGTCTCGATAGACAGACGAGGCTCTGTCTATGTCGTGTCCGACTCGGCGTCACCCCGCTGAAAATTTTTATGGCTTGAAAGTGGTTTTGGACGGCTGTGCACAGTTCGGGACTGGATTCATCGTCCAGCTATGAACAGAGTGCAAAACATCAGAAATATAATCAACTTGCTTTTAATGTCATTTGAGAGCAACTTCGGAATAATGCGCTTATGTCGATTTAATGAACAAAAAAATGTTATATTGTAGACAGAGTTCCTGTAACTGAGAATTTGCTTTGAAATAAAAATAATTAATGGAACGCCGGGGGTTAAAAGCGTGAAAACAAAGATGACGAAACTGCGGATTTTTGAAATAAATTTTCATAACCAAATATTCTTATAAATATCTTTAATTAAAAGAAAATTTCGAAAAATTAATAACAAATTATGGATTTTGCCTTACGATTCCCTTATGCCTTATGAAATCCCCTGAACTGAACAATCTTTAGAATTCCCCTGACTGTAAAGTGTGAGTCTGAAGACTCAAGTTTTTAATATCCAACATAAAGAGAACAGCTGATCAACGTTACGGTTGACAAGTTTACTTACAAGAACTTCACATTCTTTAAGAACATCGTAGCCATCGCGTCCCTGCTGCAAATAAGCCTTTGTAGCAAGGCGGTATTTCTGAAATGTCATATTACGGTAAATTGGCATTCCAATAGAGAGTATGGTTAGCATAGGGCAAATTAAATAATAACTATTGGCCCTTCTAACTCACCTGGTCTAATTCCATATATTCGTCCCCTATTTTAATAAACTTGGGATCGATTCGACTGCCAGGTGGTTGCGTAGGGTCAAAGGCAAAGCTGATACCAGCCACTTGGGGGAAACGACCCTCTAATTTGGGGTACTGAGACACGCTGTTTTCCAAACAGGTAACAAGCTGGCGCCCTAAGTCGAACGATGCGATATTATGGACATGGAAAACGAAGAAAGCTAAATGAAATCGATTCGTAACAATTGTACGAGTAATCACAAACCTGTTATGCTTAAAACGACCAGAGGATCCAAGAATGGAAGAACTGTTAGCAAATCTCGAAATTTAAAATCTCCTTTGGGATAAATCATGTCGGCTCGTAACGTTCCGGAATTGAGTATGGCCAGGTCGGCGTGAGTTGCCGAAAGCATCACGTCGCAAACGAAGTTGCCTTTGAAATCCAGAAATCGAAGGCGAGTGAATTAATTTGCTTAAAATTGCACCAGGGTTCGTGCTAATATTTGTTTGTTTGTAATATTTGCAAAATCATTTCCCCGATTTTCCTGGACCAACCCAAGTAAATTTCCCTGACTTTTTCAAAAAAAAAAAATTCTGCGGCAAAGTCATCACCGGAATTAATAACAAACTATCGGTTTTTATTTCAACAGTAAATTAAGCGAATTAACGAAAACAATAATAGAAACCATCCATTGGAAGTCCTACTTTAAACTCCGTGCACATTCATTAGGAATTTCCATTCAACTTTAACAAATTTTCCAGAAAAATTGGAATTCTCCCTCACCATCCCTGACTTTCCAAGCGCTCACAAATCAGTTAAAGTGTGCTTTAACGAGGCGTTACCTAAATTCGTTTCGGATGTCCTTACGCTGGAAAATCTTCCATCCAGATCAACACTAAACGACCCTAGAACATCCTCCATTTTACCTTCCATTACACCTAAATTTCCGTTAAAAAAAAATTAATGTTAAAAAAATATGTTTCAAGTTTTACTTTGCAGGCCAATCGGCACAATTCCGAATTTGCTACAAGCGTCTATCGATGCCGATACTTACTCGTATACTTTTCTAACTGTTTCAGCAGGACTTCGTCTTCTCCGTACTTGGAAGTCAGTGTGATTTCTTCGATATTCACGTCTACTTTCGTGTGATTGAACGTCAACGTCAATTTAGACATCTGCCTGAAATCTGTTCCGCTTTTGACAATGTATTTTCCATTAACCTGCGATACATAATTCGAGACGAGAATTTAACACTTCCTAGTAGCCCCAATGGTTCCAGCCGTTAGTTGATTATTGTTGATGGGTACCTTTTTAACTTCATAGACGTGGTCGTGACCACCTAAAATGAGGTCTATTTCGTCTACGTTTTCGGCCAGGCGAACGTCATTGGGGGTCCTCATGTGCGTCAAAGCGATGACGTAATCGACACCTTGCTGTAAGAACGAATAAATACATCAATAATATTCGTCAACAGTTTGAATTTTTTGCAAAGTGTAATCGCTAGAACCCAATTACCTGATCCTTTAATTGCCTGGCTAGCTTTCTTCCTTCTTGGACAAAATCTAAATACGTTACTTCTTCAGCATCAATTGTAGCTAACGTTGCCAGCCATTCAAATTCAACTAATCCTACTAATCCTATCTGAAAACACGCAGGAATGAGAGAAACGTTATCGAGTGCTCTCTAAAACATGTTATTGGATCATTCCAGTGTTCCAATATATCCCCAGAACATGAACAGTCCGCAAATTGTTACGGCAATAACTTACACGCAACATAAATCATCAGACGCTCAAATTTCACATATAAAATAATAAACCGCCCTACAATTTTGGGCGATCGTTAGGTACCTTATTTATCTTCAATTAATAATATATATTCAATAACTGGTCATCAATGAGCCATTAATAAATTAATTTATTGTCACACATCGACTATGCATCCATGTATTGACCGCATTCGTGGCCACATAAAAAACACGTTACGTTACTATTAGATAAACCCTTATCTGGAAAGATACTTGCCCAAGCATGAAAAATATTCAATTTACCACTGAAAACAAGTCACTTCCCTGAAGCAAATATATTATGTATCGATATCAATCAAATTTAAACTTTAGCATGGTTACGGTATTACATTTCGACATATGTAAGAATATAAATAAACAAATATGGACATGTTTGGATTTTATGGACTTCTATATGGGCATATGTGAATATTAATTGCCATATAGGTTACTTTGTGATATAGCTATAAACAAATATGGAATAGGGTATTCATGCCTGTAGATGGTTCATATTTCTTTTTTCCACCCGGGTTACTCCAATTTCATACCTGTGTTCAAATTGTTTGAATAATTACCTTTTTACCACCCCATTCGATTATGTGAGAAACTAATCCTTCGGCCAAAGGCCTTTTCGTTTCGTTATCGATAACGTTGCTCATCAGCCACGGAAATGGCGTTTGCTTAGTAAAATCGACCAAGTTATCCACTCCGAAATCTGAAACAAGGAACCGCAATGAGTAACAACAACAACAACAACAGAAGGGGGTGCAGAAGCCGATCGGAATACAGAGGAGATGAATAATCAAATAAGGGACCGCGTAAATCTGCACATTAAAGCACTCTCCGTAAGATACTTGCCAAAATCGTGGTTTCCAAACACGGCGCAGTGCACGTTGAAAGCCTTCAAGACGGGAATCATTTGTTCGCCTTTGGTGAATGTGCTCACTGCAATTTATACGAACAAAAATCAGTCTCAAATTTTAATGACCGGGACAACAGCTTTCCAACGACGAAAAACATTTGACGGTACTTAGCGAAACTGGATTGAATTGCTCAATTTATTTTCCCCAGCGTAAAATTGGTTCTCCACCATGGTTTCATCTATGGTTCATCATTTCAAAATATCCAATTTATTTAAAAAAATAAAAATTTCAAAAAAAAAAAAAACGTAGTGATCGCCTATAAAGGGGCTTCCCAGCACGACACTTTTGCATTGCAGGTTGCATAACATTAATTTTAAAATTACTTATTTTATATATATATATATTTTAATAAATAAAAGGGACATGTTGACCAATTCTACGACCAGTTTTGCGATGCGGGAAATAAATTTAGCAATTATAATAAGTATTTGAAGCAAAAAAACTTCAAAAATTGCAAGGTGGGCATGCTTTTAAAGGTACCGAGTGAAAATGGATTGAATTGCTCAATTTATCTTCCCCAGAGTAGAATTGATCCGTTACCAGGGTTTCATCTATGGTTTATAATTTCAAAATATCCAATTTATTTATAATAACGAAAAAAAATTAAAACAGCATCGACCACCTTTCATCACGCTTCCCCTCACGGCACTCTTGCATTGCAGGTTGCATAACATTTGTTTTAAAAAAAATTGAAATTTTTTTTGAAAATTTCTCGTTTTTTATACATATGTTAATAATTAAAAGGGACATTTCGACCAATTCTACGACCAAGTCTAGGATGCGGAAAATAAACCAGCAATTATAATAAGTATTCGGAGCAAAAATTGCGTATTTGTATTCAAGGTGGGCATGCTTAAGGTTTATCCTTAACGATATCGAATTTAAATGAAAATTCCAGCAAATGAAATTGGCTGCTTACTTATGGATGGGGCGAAGATATCTCCGCTGAACAAAATCAAAGGATTATCTTCGCTAAAAGATTTAACAACGTGAGAAAATCGGGCTGCTCCTCCGACCGGCTCCCTTTCCTGGGCTTCCACGTTGTAGCAATCATTGAAATGCAGGATGGTGATCACTCCCTCCGGCGGTGCCATTTTCACCACTTTTTTTTATTAAAAAAAAAATATCCTTTATGGACCCAGGATGGTGGCTTTTTTTCCACGATGGAACTGCAAATGAGATTAACTGAAACGATAACGAAAACGACAAATCAGCATATCACGAGTGTTGGGAGGAGAATCCTTCTTGAAAAATCCACACAACTTCATAATCAGATCTTATTAGATTTTTTCAAAAACGCAGGCGATCGAAGAAACCGGAGGCCACCTGTTAGCATACATCAAGGCCATTTTTCAAACAAAAACTATAGGATTTTTTTTTTTCAACAAATATGCGATGTATCATTATCATATTCATTTTAAATTTCATTCACTGTTGAAGTGATTTTTTTCAAAATGTATTTTCAAAAAATATTCTAAAATCAAAACATCTCAACCCATTTCTCAGTAAGAAATGTCGAAAACTCATCGCAAACTATGCATTTTGGCACATATTTTTCTAAGAAATGGGCGGAGGAATATGGAGATAATGGAACGCCTAAGGCACATAAATAAGTTAGAATTAAAAATTCTGCCCAAATTTTGGATATCATTAAACTATAGGAACGCCTTAGGTGAACAATTTCGAAAAATTAAATTACAAATAAAGGATTTTTGCCGTGTAATTCGCTAAAGAAAATTATTGAGAAACATAAGTTTTCTTAAAAAAACAGCACAGTGATTATCAAACCCAGAATTTTGGGTCAAATTCCAGTACAGAATTTGGTTTTAAATCTTTCGTCAATATTCATAAATATTCAATATTCAAAAATAGTCAATAAATATTCGTCAAAATTTAAGAAAACGTCAATAATGACTTCGTAAAATGATTAAAACAGAGGAAATATAGGAAAATATAGGATAATTAAATAAAAAATAGGAAATATACGATGTTTAGGTTGCCTGTGAAAGGATCAAAAATACATTTTGTTCAGCAAGTAGATGAAGGGTGCCAAACCACAAGGTATCAAGCGCCAGACCGCCCAAAATACGTCGGATGGAAAATGCAAAATGACACAAAAATCTTTCAATTTGCATTTATGTGTAACTATAAAATAGTTTCTGCAGGGAATAAGAGTGATAGTGTTTTGCATAATTCGTTCGAAGCACGATACATTTTCCGTACAATTGGTGTGAATTTATCTTATTGCATTTTCAGGCTATTCCACTACGAAATTCGAGACGAATTTTAGACAAATGCTTTAAATCGTCCACAAATAAAGCTTTTCAGATGTGACATTGGATATCTTCTTGCTGAACGAAATAATTTTTAATACCTTTAGATGAGGCAAGATAATATTATTTTCAATTATAATTGCTATTCGTTCCTTATCTGAAGTTCTAATCGTGTATTTTTCTAGACGTTTTATTCACACTTTACAACAGCATTTATCCTCTTAAATTACGACTAATAAAGCCCGACCCCAAAGGATGCCAACCACGCAAAAACATTACACGTAATCACACATTATTGCTTCAAATGCTTATTATAATTAAACTACATTTGTAGAATTGTCGGTAGAATCAATAAAAAATAAATACATGGACTCGAAACAATGCGTTTTACAACCACCTTAGGAGGTCGCATGGGGGGGGGATGGGTCCATGTGTTTTCCAAATTTCAGATGATTTCAGACATTTTTTTTCTCCAAAATTTCGATAAAACACGAAAACTAAAAATAACTAGTGAGAACTGAACACCTTCCAAAGGAACTGCCACTCAAAATCTAGTGCAAGTAAGGGATTCCCTGGTTTAGCAAGTATACGTGTAATGTACCTGTATATAACTTTGTCCATACAACCCCTGTCTTTCCATTCCGAACCAATTTCATATGGAAATTTTAACTAAAATCCATCAAGCCTAATCTATTTTTTTTTTTTTAATGTTTCATAGAATCGGTCAAATCCTTCTAAAAGTTCAGCTGGGGGCACATTGACAGATAAAGTTCTACTTTCTCCAGATTCTTCTGGAGATCGAATAATCTCGTGGCCCAGATTTGGCTGGTTCAAAACCGCCATAAACCTGGAGATTTCAACATTAGAAGGGATTAAGTTCAAATCTCAAATATCACAGTTCGTTCCTTCCGCTCCAATTCCGGTGATACGAATTCGCTCACCAGTTGACATGTCCAAGACGATAAATCTCAAAAACATCTTTTATCGGACTTTATCGCCAAATAACTCACTCTTGGAAGAGCGGAAACCACTTCTCAACCACTGAGCCCAAAGAAATAAAACATCTACATCAAGATCTTCGCATGAAATCATCTGAACCCAAAAGAAGAAATGCAACAATATAAGACTGAATGCAAGTCGAAATTCAGTCAATGATTAAACTGCAAGGTAGAATATTTCAGAGTAGAAAGTAAATGTGGCCATATATGGAGTTATATATGGCATAACTGACCATGTACGAGCCCTATATGGCCATGCAGAAGTCGAAATATGGCTTTACACGTTTATTGACATCAACAGCCATAGCAATTTTAGTTAAAACCTTGTATGATTGCATGTTTTTTTACTATGATCTAAACTAGAATATACTGAGCCAAAGCCAATCGGAGATTTTCAGCTTATAGATTACACCTTCCAGCACAGAGAAAGCCACATCGATGTCCAACACATGGAATGCGAATCATGGGACAGGAAAGACTAATCGCAAAACAGGCTCTTCAATTCCATCGGTCCATTTCAATTCCAATATACTCGAGTTAATAAAAGACTGTATTAAAAGACTTCACTACTCACTTCCCCCTAATGTAACACGTCGCCCTCTAGGGTCTAATTCTTTTATAATCTGAAATTGTACCATTTAACTATTATTATAAATAAATAAATAAATAAAAATGAAATAAAAAACTACACCTTCCGAAAACGTTTTTTGTTTTTTCCCAAACGAAACCTCCAAAGATGGGCACTGGAGGATGCATACTGGTTTTTCTAGTTAAGCTAATTTTTTTTTGAATAAACATTCGTACATTTTGAAGATATCAAACAAACTAGTGGACGACCAATTCCATACTGTGGAAAATTACAAATTATAATAAGTAATTTTAAGCAAAAAACTCATTTTTTTGTGTACTTGCTGTGCATCCTTTAATAACCAGAAATAAAATGTTTACACTTGCAGATTTTAATTTTTTTTTTAAAAAAAACCTTCCCCAAGACAACCGCATCAATTAACTGCCAAAGTGTTCGCCCAATTTAGAGAGGTTCTCGCCGTGTTTACAATCCACGCGATGCTCCACTCTTTAACTTTCTACATCAAATCGATATTTGTGCTTTCCGAAATAAGGTCAACATGTCTGCCTAAGTGCCAGCTAACAGCAACTGGAGGACTTCGGTGGACCAGGGACACAAACCAAGGCTCGCAAATCCATTATCGTGCAAAGTGTCAAGTTCAAAAAAACAAAGGTCGATGCAATCGTTTTGATATTAGCAATTTCAAACGGTGAATAAATCTCTAAACCTGCATTTTAAGAGTTTCAGTAAGTTGGGCATTCGAAAGAGCACGGATTGCATCGATTAAATCACCCACTTCCGGATTTCCTAAGTGCCAGCAAGGGGTTCAAATTCGAAGGAAGATTTGAACACTTGGTCACGAAAATTAACCTGGGCTTTTTTGCAACACAATAATGAACTGTTTAAGTGTTCAATTTTTGTTTCTTTATGTTGACTGCCTGTCTACTTTGACCACTGATCACTGATCACTTTTTGGGGGTCAATCACCATTTATATGGAGAACATATTACGAGTATATGCATTTATATTCATAAAATCTGTTAAAATGAAAAAAAAATTATAATTTATTACAAATATGTTGGTGAAAATGCATAAAATTAGACGCATATATTGGTTATATATTTTCAGAAGATATTTTATTAAAACAATTAAAGCATTCCTAGTTGTGAGTATGATGAAAACAGGGTATGCACTGCATTGATCAATATTTAATCGTTTCGTAATTCCTTTTCCTAAATTCTGACATTGTGTGCATACTTACAATAGTTGTATGATATGTTACAAAGATATATTCTCCATATCTTTTTTTGCCAAAATAATCATAATAAGCTTCAGAATGTAAGTTCCATACCGCAGTTTCAATTAAAATAAGTAAATTTAATATTGTACCATATGATTGGTGTTTGTTCAACATTTTCATAAGTGATTAAAATTAACAATACACGTGGTTCAAATAAATATAGATTGCGAACATTAATTATATGTACTTGTAATTTGAGTGTGGTATCACAGAAGTCAAATTTCCCGGGTATAATATGCATATATGGACATATATAATTTATCTCAAATATGGATAATCCAAAATTGGCCACAAATGGACCTACTGTATATGGTCATATATACCCATATATTCCGTGTAATTCCATATAATTTTTTTCATAAGCCATATACCACATTTTTTACAGGTGGTCATGTGTACTGTAAAAGGTGGCCATGAATAACATGCATGATCATACATGGTCAGGTATGGGATATACACGTATCATACCATATATGATCATTTTCAACCTTTCCATTTAATCTTGATCATAACAAAATCTTAAACAAAGAACTTAATAAGTACAAATGCACGCGATTACCCTAATCACCTGACTAAGGTGACCGCCTTGGGTGATCACCGCAGCCATGAATTGAGCGCAGTATTGAAAGCAATGAAAAGATCAGCCCAAGACTTCTTTTGATCAGCCGATAAGCTAATTAATACGTTTGTTCAGCTCTACAAACTTTCCCAGGATTACGTGTTAAGCCTATTACGTCCATAAGCCTTTAATTATTCAAGCTTTTCGGTCAACATACGCATTAATTATCATTTTCATCTAAATACAATGCATCGTGGGAATATCCGAACAGCACCAGGTTTTATTTCCGTGCCCAACCAACACCATAATTAAATTAAAATAACAGATCAACCCAGGCGGAAATGATATTCTGCCCTTTTTTTTTTTTACCTAATCCCCTAAATAATATCATAGACGTGAACAAAATTGGAGGTAATTCCATAACGACGTATAACAAACCACCCTCACATTATTTATCTCAACTTCAATTAATATTTACAGTGTGAAATAAATAACCCTTAGTAAGCTAGCCTTTCGTGTCAGAAAATCCGTTAGGGGAATTCGAATTAGCCAGAAACCCTGTTCACTTGGCGGTACTCCTTAGGCGTTCCAAATAAAAATCTGAACTATTGTTGTTGGAAATGTGCCATTTTAATTGGTCAAATGCCAAAAAAAAAGTGTGGTCTTGGCAAAATTGAAAATAAAAACTAACATGGCGTCACAGCAGCTCAGGTGCGCCAGTAAGTCAAGGGCGATAAATCGTAACGTCGTAAGTGCCATTTGACAGTGGCATCATAATCGAGGAATTAACATCAAAACACTGCTGCCCTACTTGCCACGAGAGAATAAGGTGCATTGAACGTCTCTTGGGGGGGGGGTGCAATATGTGTGGCACATACAACGTTCTCTGTTGTTTAATTATTGGCACTTACAACGTTTTGGAAATATTTCGGGGAGGAGGAGGAGGGGAAGGAGGTGAAATAATTGTTTCACTAAGTTCTCGATTCTATGTTCGAAATCAAACAAAGTCTAAGCTTAATGTTGTTTAACTTTAGTCAAATTAGTGTTAACAATATTTTCCACGAAACCATTCTATTTTTCCTTCCCCTGAAGAGCTGGTTTTCTGGCACTTGTAACGTTATGGTTTGGCATCTTTTAAATAATGAAATAAACACTGGTAAATTTCCATTTAAGTAGAGACGACGTTTATAGTTGGTTCTTAAAAAAGAAACATTTTTTGGTTTCATCTTGAAAGACATCTTCGAATCATCCTGAAAGCAGATTCGGTGTCATAATTTCGTCATAACTCGAACAAATACCAAATAACATCTTCGGTGCTGCAGTCCCAAATTAGAAATGTGTAAGCTGGCAATCGCGCGATTTGCCCCCCCCCTACTTCCGGTGCGAGTTCATATCCGCCAACGTATTTCCTGAAATACGATAGTTTTCTAACTGAAAACGCAAATAAACTCTCGAATCAGGTTCGAGATTAGTTCCATGGCAACCCAAGAAATTGCCCTTTACGGAGTTCACAACAACATTTACTAATTTAATCAACTTCCATGACTTTTCCCTGACTTCTCCAGGTTTTTGGACAAACAAAATTCCCTGACTATCAAAAACGGTCATCTTTAAAGTGTTTGAAGTGGAAAAAAATTAATAATTACTGATATTTTCATTACATGAAACACTGAGAACGTTAATTTAAAACAATTTCATTTCGAATTACAGTGAAACCTGACTATGGTGACCACCCATGGGACAGGTTAGTCAAGTATTCAATGCATAACAAACGTTTTTAAATATTTTTTCAACCTTGGTAACCTTGGTTTATTTTCAAAACTATAAACCGATAAACAGCAATCACAAATGCTTTCGTGTGGAACACCATTAATGATCATTATTATTTGTCTAAAAAGTTGACTGGATTTAGCTTTGCGGTTTCCATGGTTCGTTGCGTCTTAAGGGGTCCTTAAATCTCTCAAATTTTGAGCATCTTTTAAATTTATGCTAAATTAAAATTGTGAGCAGAGAAGCTTGCCCACCTAAAGGCATTTGAAGAAGTGAATTTTATTCAGCAAGTAGATATCCAAATTAAAATCTGAATAATTTTATTTGTAAATTGAAAGCACCCATTACTTTAATAAATTGCACGATACATTAAGTAAATAAATTTAGATGATTAAAATTAAAATTGACCAATAGAATGCAAGAACCTGTTTGCGATTGATCATGCCAGTTCCATAACACAAGCATAATCTATTGGGCGTGGCATTGCTTTCTCTATGCTGGAATACGTAATCGATAAGCTGGATCTCTCCCATTGGATAAGGCTCAGTTCCAATCCACACTTGCAAACGAAAAAATTGATTCACCTGAAGGTATTAAAAACCGAAATGCATTTCGTTCAGCAATTTAGATATCCAATTTAAATTCGAAATAGCTCGTTTTGTGATCGATTTAGAGCACTTTCAAATGAGCTTTAATTGAAATAGCCTGTCATAACTTCACACAAATTGTGCAGATAATGTACCATGCTTCGAACACATTATACAAAACATTATCATTGCAACTTATAAATCTCAATGAATCTTATTCCCTGCATTAAACACTTTTTCATAGTGACAGAGGTAAAGGCATGCAGATATCCCAAAAAATGCCAAAGGTCTACTGCTCTTCTAAGGCTTTTCACCTGAGAAACTCATGAGAAACTTTTAGTCAAATTAGACGTAATTCAAGGAGCAAAACAAAACTATCTATTCCGATTTTAAATTGGATATTTACTTGTTGAACTAAATACATTTTTTAAATTCCTTCAGGTGCGAAATGCTCCTTGAGAAACAGTGGTTGGCAATCACTGATTACACGCACGCCGCGCAAAGCAGCCCCTCATCAGGGGGAAGCAGAACAACGTTTTTTATTTTTATTTCTGCATCATTTTTGATGAATTCGTAGCCGCAGCTACACGCAGTCCAAAAACGCATCAAATATTAAAATATGATCACAAATTGCGGGATTTTGCATCCACGCAGCCCGCTGAATTATAAATGCAGGTGGTTTTTATTTTGGGACGCGCTCACCCAGACTGATTACCCCCGGTTTTCATTTGGAAACCTGAGCAATAAAACGCCACAAATATGAATTCAAAATCACGTTTATGAAGAATTTTGTTTATTTATTAACACGCTGGCAGCGATGCTCATTCAACGAAACGGAAATTAACCAGAGCGAGCGATGAAGTTATCTTTCATGACGTTCATATAATGCGGCATTTGTCTTTTTTTTAAAAAAAAAAATAATATACATCAATAGTTTAAATTTCCTTTAGCATATGAACAGAATTGACCTTTTAACAGACAGTGCGGAGATATAAATATTTCTGATGGATATTCAATTTATCAACATAATTGTGTTATGGTGAAATTCCTGCCCTCCTCTCACTTATATTTTCCTTTGGATCTGCCACACATCCGAAAATATAAATATGGCCATATATGGGGCTATAAATGTCATGGTTGACCATGTCTGAGCCTCACCTGGCCCATCGTCATACATGGCAACTTCAGATAAAGCCTTATTAGACCGCATATTAAATGCCAAAATAAATAAAATTGTAACTTGGATATAAGATACTGGATTATATTTTCATATCTAATAATACGTAATTTAACAACGTACCAATATATGGATGTATTCGTATATGGACGAATACGGATATATGTATTTCCATGTTTGCATTTTACGAACTTGTATGAACAGTATACATGTACGTACATACACTTGTATATGGCCATTTATAGAACACGTAAATCCATTTGTGGCCAATTTCTAATATAATCATATATGGAATAAGTCGTTTTTGCCCATACATGGCCCATATTTAATTTTTCCACCGGGGAATGGCCAGCGAATCTGGAAGTACAATTTCTAAAAGGTTTCAGGTTACAGTCATTTCAACGTGCCCAGCAAATATAATTTATTTAAACATTTCTGGCAAAATCATTCTCATAATTTGATCATTATGATTGTCCATTTGGGGTCCGTTCAAGTCCATTCAAGTCCAAATTTGGACGATAATGGACTAAAACGAGGGGTACATAGAGGATCAAAACGTCCATGATTTTTGAACAAAGACTTCATGGACGGTCCCAAAAGGCTATAGAAACAATAACGAAAACGTGTGTTGGGTTCAACATAGCCTACATCATGCATAATAATTATCTATAAATCTATAATGACTGCAATTGACAGATAAAAAAAATGGAAGGAAAAAATAATAATTCGATGATTTCATATTTCTGCTCGGCATCATTGGATGATTATCAATAATTTCCAAGCGAATAATTAGCAGCGTCGATTCGTGTCACCGACCACCTTGCGTTTCTGATCACGCAAATGCCTGGGACCTGAATCTGAGAGCTCTGAGAGCCCTGTTCAAACAAATTTTGCTCATGCATACGTTTGTTATTTGTGCGTACGCCTGTTAATCCAGCCGAATGCGTAGGCAAACAGGAAATGCTTTTTTAAAAAAAAGCCTACTTCGACAGGCAGCCATCTTGGAAAATGGCGACCGATAATGGATATTTGGAGACCGGATTCGCATCCATTAAAGCTAAACCCAAGTCGATCTCAGCAACAAAACAAAATGATTTTGAAGACAATTCTGTTGTGAACGTGGGCGAAAATTGCCTGCGTTTACGAATGAAAACCAAGCGGCACAAAAATCAATTCCTCGAAGGCGAAATCAATTTCTGGTACAAAAAATGCGAAAGCATAAAACAGAATTTAAATTATAGATTAGCGAGAAATCCAAATCGTACATCAGTCCAAATTGCGTGTCATGAATAGAAATGGTGAATAAATTTTATATAAACACTGGGTCTCAAAAGTCACCGCATATTTGAAGGGTTCTAATCCATAACATCGTAAGTGCCTTGCGCCCCCCACCCCCAAAAAAATACGTTTTATCAGCTTAATGCAGTGTAAGAGCCATTCCACACCTTTAACAGTAGTAAGACACTGGGACACTGCATGCGTGGCACATACACCGTTATGGGGGGGGAATCAATTTCTTCACTTAATGCTTGCTTCGTTTTTCTGAAATCAAACGTCAAATTGGTACACATCGTTTGGAATTGGTTGTTTAAACGAAAACGAATTAGTGCTGTATTTTTAACTAAACTATTCGGTTGTTTCCTCTAACTTTTATAGAGGTGAGGAAGCAATTGGGACACGTGGACATGTACCTTTTGAAAAACTTTGGGAAGAGGGGTGGAAATAAATCCACCCTCACTTAAGTGTTTCTCCAATTAAATTAGTTCCAGATATATTTTCTTGAATCTTGAGTTTCTTCCCTCTCTAGAAAAGTTTATTTTATGTATTTGGCACGTTATGGTTTGGCACCCTTTATTTCTATGAAGTGGAGACAAATTTTAAACATAACCAATATGTTAACGGGTCTAATTTTTTTTAAAAACGCACAATTAGTTATTAGATTTATTTCCTTCATGACAGATTTTCTTGATTACCTTACAAACGTACGTTTATCACTTAAGACCCTTTTGAATTTCAATTCTTTAAATGTTCAGACTCGTTGTGGAAGTAGTGTCGAAAAAGGTCAGGAGTAACATTCCCTAACCCACCTTTCAAATATCATTAAATTTTACTACTATAATACAGGTTTTGACAACAAATTTAAATTATAAAAGAATTGTTAACTAGTGCAAAAAAAAAATATTTTAAAGACCAATTAAAAAGCAGTTATCTCCTGCCATTACGTCATTTCTTGAAATTCACCTGAATCAATATTATCCGCATTGCAGACATCGCAAACGTGGTTTGATTAAACAGCGCAATATTTACATTTGTGATTTTTTTTTCTTAAATTTCGAATTCAATTCACATTTGCCCAATTTGGAGAAATTCAAACGTTGAAAACGATCGATTAACATTAACTGCCAAATAATACCATTCCCATACCGCATACTGCCTAGCAACCTTGCATGGGAAAAAAATATTATTACTTTTGTACTTTAAAATCATTAAAATCCAACTTGATGCCAATGACTTTGGCAGGTTTTTTTTTTCTCTTAATTTACTCTTTTAATTTACGACACTTAAAAATCAAATTGCCTTGAAAATCAACTTGGCTTTCGTCCTGAATTCAGCATCGCGTTTCTATTTCGGAGCAAACTCCAATGATGTCAAACCATTATTGCTTTTCAAACCACAAACCACATCAATGTGACATTTGGCACTTACACCGACTACTAATCGATGCTATAACAAGTTCATCAGACCAGACCATTAATGTTTTCAATGTGCAGACTTCAAATCGCTTTATCTTGCGGTCCCCTGATATCGTGTTACTAAAATATCATTACAGTACAGTAATCTATAAGCATGCAACTGATATGCACAGAAAAACGTTTCCATGACATATTACATTTGACGTTATATGTAAATAGTTCTAAGAATTGAGCAATTGAAACAGGCTCAATCCAGCACCTTATTTGCACATCCTGTACAAACTGGTTTCATTTACATACGTGAATATCTTATAAATGCTGAATTTTCTTATCCTGGAAAAACCGACAGGTATCTACAAAGCCCATCTTCAGGGGGCAAAAAAACTTTTTTCCATAATTACTTTTTATTTATGAATTAACGGTAGATCTAAAAAATACTATGAACGATAACTAGGTAAAATTAAGAAACTTAGCATTAATAAAACGTAATTAATACTGTAATATTCGATAAAAAAAATTTAGAATGGATGGCCATAAAATTGTTTAAGGACAAACCAAAAAAAATATCACATTTTTTATTCAAATACTCATAATTACTAAATTTATTTTCCCCCGTGGTTATCCACTAGGGTCTGAGTATTATTCTATAATTTGAAAATGTCTCGTTTATTTATATAAAAAACTTAAATCTTTAAAAACGTTGTTCAATGGAAGTTTCATTGTGACGGAAAACTTATTTCCGGAGGTCGCATGGCATTTTTATTTTTATAAAATGAACATTTTCAAATTATAAAAAATAACGCAGACCCTAGTTGACAACCAATTCTACTCGGTAAAAAATAAATGTAGCAATTATAACAAGTCTTTTTCGCAAAAATGTAATTTTTTGCACGGTTGGCATCCTTTCAAGTCGCCCTTTATAGTGATCGTAAAATATCTAGGATTCGGTTGCATTTGGCACTCATGTAGGGGAAAATATTAACAAATTCTACTTCAAATATAATGGATGCTAACTGGATAGCATTAAAGTAGAACACTTTTGAAAAATACGAAATAAATTCTTTATCTGAATACAGTTTAAATTACAACTACTAAATTCATGAGAACATTGCGCTCACCAATCAACACTACAGATGTACAGATTCCATAAATACTATAACCAATCTGCTATTAATTTTAAGTTGAATATATCAATCTGCCATCGTTTAAAGTTATTCCAACACAAGTTCAAGAAGCCTTACTGACTCCTCATATCCATGCAACAGGTTTTTGATAAGCCTACCTTTGCCCTGGTATTTCCTGTAATATCATAGCTGGTATCAAATAATCCAGGAGTCAGTATTCAACAGACACCTGTTATCACACGGTCAAGACGGTCAAACCAACACTGATCCAAACGTGTCTACCTTGAACGAAACCCAACGTTAGAAGAATACGGTTACAATTACTCTTGTTTTCTCCTTTTCACCTCCATCACGTGACCGGCCAGGTTACACGGTCGATCACCTTTCAACAAAGCTTACAACGGACGTGACTATAATCACGCAACAACTGGACCTCTCCCCTGCCTGTCTTTTGTCAGCAAAGGGCCTCTGGTGAGCCCAAGGTGAGGCAGAGGAGGAACACATCTTCAATCATCCACAATTCAAAAGGCAATGCTTAACATTCCAAGACATTTCTTGACAAATTACGGTTGTGTTGAAATGTTGAAATGGAAAATTACTTTGCCTTTGGGGAGGAGGAAGAGGAGGAGGAGGAGGGGAATCATCTTATGGATATTAAATTCATTTTATCGCAATTAAACAGGCTGAAATCAATAAAGTTTATTTTGTAGGGCAGCTTGCCAATTCGTCTTCCTAATGGCCTGATAATCACAAGCTGTTTGTCACCAGTATGTTAATGTCGCATACAATGAACAATTTTGACATTTCATCCTCAGGTTCAAACACCTGTGAACTCAATTAAACTGATATTTTATTCATTTTACATTTAGCAAACATTAATAATTTTTATATCCTATTTGGAAACGTAAATATGGACTATCGACATATAGGCTATGACATTATTGATATATGGTGA
Organism: Rossiulus vilnensis; assembly: GCA_034700785.1. Taxonomy (NCBI): domain Eukaryota; kingdom Metazoa; phylum Arthropoda; class Diplopoda; order Julida; family Julidae; genus Rossiulus; species Rossiulus vilnensis. Next base: position 6,123 of record JAQIXS010001880.1, on the reverse strand, counting down.
GACCATAATGGCCACAAATCGACCTACATAACCATATACGTCCGTACATATCCAAATATCTATGCCAACATATTTACAAATATGGTCACATAAATACTTATATATCCATACCTGAAAACGTTCAGTAATTAAAAGTTAAAACGTTATTTTGGCAAGATCAAATGTGGTTAAAAGAAATGAGCAGTAATGAGATTTTATTTAGAAAAAAATCTAATATTGAACAAATATGGCATTATCCAATAAAGTTATTAAAATGTTATATATGGCTACGTTTGATAACGTCAATATATTGCTATACGTGGACTTCAGTTATGGCATATATTACACCATAAATGGCCATATTCACCTTTTACACCCGGGACAATATTTTTTCCGTTTTAACTAAGTAGTGCCTACAGTAACTTTATACTAAGTTTTAAAAACAATGGTATCCGTTTGAGAGTAAACCCTCTCGCGAGTTGAAACTTGCAAGTGGACACTGGACTCAGAGTTATGTCTGAGCGTCACTGAGAGCTAACAGTTCTCAAGTGGACAGGTCTCGTCATGTATTTCACATAGCAAAACTGCCAATTCAACCAGTTTCGTATAGTTGAGAGTGCACACAGTCAGTTTTTCAATAAAAAAAATTCACTGCAATACATACCACGATTTGGGGTAATCCATCATTTCGGTTTTTCAAACATTAAACGTTTTACGTTTTTCAAATTCCGGAATTTAGGACACGGATACGAGGAAAAACAAGTTTGAATATGATTCTGCAAATCCCTTTGAAACCTTCATTGCAAAAGCGATATATAACCGTACAAAAATGTCAATCACACGCGAAAATAACGTTATTTTACTTTGAACAAAGAATCCAATCATCCTGCAAAATGTTGACGGACCTCAAAAGTTAAAGAATGAGTAGATCCGCAACGTGTTTGAACAAACTAAGTACATTAAATTAGACAAACGTGGTCTTTTGGGGAGCTTCACACAGCGCTTGTTTACCCTGACAACAACGTTTTTTCTCCCTCTTGCAGATTTCTCAGAAATGCCATCCCCCACACCCTTCAAAACCCACCAACCAAATCCAGCTTTTTGTTGGAAAGTCCCTCGACGTCACCGTGAAGGCTTAGCACTGCACATTTTCACCGAAAACAGGAAACTTGGCTTGCCTGCAAACACATCTACCGAACATGTCAAATCAACGTTTCAAGCTCGATAAGACACCTAAAAACATCCACCGTGTCATCTTCCGACATCGGAAACGAATTTCCCCAATTGAACCTCGCACGATTACGACAATCTCCGGTCTGCAACAGGAAATTCAATTGCAATCCACTTCGGGCCACTTTCAATTTGCATCAACTGGAAGCCTCTGGCGCCATCCATTTCCCCCAGAAATATTAGCCTTTGGATACAATTCATGGTCTTGCAAAACACTTTTTTTTTCAAAGTAGCCTGTCAAACATTACAGCAAAGACTTTCCTTAAATTCAATTAATTATGAGAGTTGATGCGTGCAATATTATCATCTAAAGCTAAATGTAATCGGAACAGATTTTGAATAACATTTCGAGAGGAAATGGAGGTGAAGCCATATAAACATTAGAGCATAAAATTGCTAGATTTTTTTCCCCCAATTTACTCAAATGCGATGTCATCCCAGTTTTATTCACTTTCCCATGCAGTTGCATCACTGTAGATCAACGCTTCAATTGATCATTAATAAGGATATCCTGATGTATTCTTGTAAGCAAGGAAACCGGCCCACTTAAAGGTATAAAAAAAATTGTATTTTGTTCATCAACTTTATAGCCTATCCAATATAAAATCGAAACAGCTCGTTTTGTAAATAATTTATAGCTCTTTAAAACGCGCCTAATTTTACAGAAATTCCTCATCATTTCTCAGATGAAAACATTTAAAAACCATTAAAGAGTTTCTGCAGGAAATTAGATAATCTGAGACACAAAAAAGAGTTGCAGTAATAATGCTTTGCATAATTCGTTCGAAGCACGACACATTTCCCACAATTGGTTTGAATTTGAGGCGTTGCATTTTCAGGCTAGTCTCCTGCGAAATTCGAGAGAAATTTCAATCAATTCAGGTACATTTGAAAGCACTTTAAATTGTTCAGAAAAGAATCTATTCCGCTTTTAAATTAGTTATCTACTTGCTGAGCAAAATGCGTTTATTTTTGTAATACCTTTAGGTGGACCAGTTAATTTGCTAGCAGGTGTACAATAACCACATCTTTTCTAAAAAAAAAATAACATTAAAAAGGGTTAATTTGACATATTTTCTGTCATATCGAATGTCAGTAAACACATGGAAATCTGTTTAACGATCTGTCCAAATTTGATGCGCATGTTTACACACAGCTTTGCCAATAATTTGGTATTAATCAATAACCTCATCATATTTTTTTTAGAACTCATCAAGCGGGGCAGTAAATTTTGGGTTTGACTATGTGAAAGTAAACGTGGGGTTTTTGGATTTCGGATTTTTTTTCTGATTAGGTGGAAGGAATAAGAAGGAATATTTCACACATAATTTTTGCTACAGTGTACACGTATTTGTTTTATGAGCTTCATTAGAATTCAGACCTAGGAATGAGATGTTGACACGGTCAATATTTTAAATTTTGCAACGTTTTGCCTTTTTATTTACGATTTTTTTATATCTTTATTAAAGGCTTGTTGCAGTAGGTGGAGTGGCAGTAGGGCACAGAGTTGTTTTGAATTGAATTGAATTTGCTCACCTCTCAAATGGAGCAAACCACCGGCCTTTCCCCGCGGCCATGACGGCTTCGATTGCCCGACATACTGCCAAACTTTCGCACGCAATAACCCATTTTTTATTTTATTATTATTATTTTTTTTTTCAAATTCAGTATCGAGTGAAATAAAAACGCGAAAATCTGCAATGCGGGATGCGCGAGGCAACGTTCGAAACCCGGCGTTCTAGAACCGGAGTTCTATTTCGTGACGTCACAGCAGGCGCAGGAAGGCAGAGTGAGGCCCAAATCCAAATTTCCCCCAAATAGACCAGCATATTTATAGCTTGTAGCATACGGTAAGGAAAATATTTGCTTATTTCTAACACACTGCCCTTTTATTTTAGGCCTGATGAATCGAGCGGTCGAATCAAGTCCGATTCGAATGCCATTACAGCGGGTGCAGGACTTACCTCTTCAACATGAATGCGGGCTTCCTGGTGGGAGTGAATTTGCCGCCGCTGCCGAAAATATCCTGTTCGGACCCGGTAGAAATTAGCACGGACTACCGGAGGGGAGACGCGATCACCACAAACGGGGGAAACAGAGTGGGCAGGTCTGCGAAGAGGTGAAAAATAAAGACTGGTTTTATAGGCGGAAGAATCCAACCGCGGAGAGAGGGGTGCTGCGGCGAGCGGGCTTCGATTTTTCCTGGCCGAGTTTCGAAGCCGCCAGCTACGCAGGGCTGCCTCGCGGTCAACCGGTAAGTCCGTTTCGATTTGCTTCGACTTTCGGTCGCGTTTCTGCGGCGTATCCCCCCGGACCCGCCGGTTTCGCCTCCGGCACGACCCCGGGGAATCCGCCCACGGATACCGCGGGAGTGAGCCGGTCGGTCGCACGCGCTGCAGTTCTAGACTAGGGCTATGCCGAACTTCTGAATCGCTTCACCCAAGTGAGAGTAGTTTTGGCTCACGATGCAGACAGGGTAGTCCTGTCCTTTGCCCAAACTCGAAAATCTCGGTTACTTATATCTCTGCTGAATTTTGGCCTGGCAAGCGTTTACGGCATTTTGCCCTTGCGTGAGTTCAATTGCGAGCAGGACGTGCGCCATCTAGCGGCCGCACCAGGAAACAAACCACGGTCTGTTCAAACCTAGAATGGAGCTAAGTCAGAGAAGGCACTCAGAATGGCGCGGTGTTATGGGTGTGAAAACACGACCCGTGTAGAAAAAGTATGAACGTACATGGTTATGTCCTCTAAATTGGCCACAAATGGACCTACATGTCCATGCATATCCATATTCATGTGTATGACCATACGTATCGTTATACTCCATATATGGGTAAATTCTCAGTTGGACCAATATTAGGCCATATTTATCCATAGAATTTGTTAATCCGTTATAAGCTTATACCACATTCAACTTTTCCAACCGCGGAGTATTCAAGGATTTCTCCTGACTTGGAAAACATGGAATTGTCAGGGTATTTGGGAAGACATGGAATGGCCTGGGAAATTCAACATATCAATATTACAGTTGCTTTTGCGTAGCTTGAGGTGCCTAGTGGTTCAAATTATGTCACAGAAAAGTAACGAAATAAAATTCGAGACATTGACAAGAAAAGGAAATTGGAAAGATATTATTTTTACGTGCATACTGGCATGAGCAGTCACAGGAATGCCATGAAATGCTCGGGTCATGAAAAAGTGGTAATAACGACATTTTGTAACCTGTACATGAAATGATATGCATGTGATTGATTCACTGGTTATCACAGTGCAAAGAGTTACCCTTACATTCCTAAACAGCGAGCAACTCAGTTCATTAAATCAAATAAGTAAGATCCGTAAGATCCATAAATAAATATTCATGGATGCACACCTGCATGACGGTAACAGAAATGAACAGAATCGCACGCTTTCCGCCAATTCAATCATTCGATTAAAGTAATTGATATTTATTTGTTGCATTTTGCATGTTGTATGCTGTATATCTAACGAAATTACACGTTATAACTATCTGTTTCGAGGCCAGACGAGCGAACATGCAATCGTTAGTCGGTCGATTAAGTTTCAACTAACGCTTGTCAATCCGCTTTTATTGCTACAACGAAACCTAACTAAGCATAGTACTTCTGCTTAGCATAGTAGAAGTGAGTAGCCTATTAATCTGGTCGATTAGAAATTGCATGTCAATGTCTATATTTCGCCGCTATCAATTGTTGCCTGGTTGAATAGGCACTGTTATCAAACCCTCCCCTGGAGGCGATCATAAAGCCTTTTTATTACCTTTTATCAGCATTTATTGGCCCGTAAAATTCGGAAATCAATTCTGGGCATAAATAGCTCGGCACGCAACAGTGAAAAAATGTTTGTTTTTAGTCGAAATTCTCCTCCTTTACCCCATTTTGTGTACACTGTAAGTTGTTTTTAGGGGGTGGGGTTTTCCTCTTATTTTTTCACAATGATTTTTCTGAGTCAGCGTGAAAATTTCATAAACAAACTGGTGCATAAAGAAACCGAAATTAAATTCTCAACTTCCCTGACTTTTCCAGGTTCCTTGGGGAAAAAACAATCCCTGACTTTATCAAAGATGTTTATAGAATAAAATGGAAACAAAATGTACCAATTACTGCTGTTTTTATTATTTCAAAAGTTGAAAGTGTGATACAGAAAAGCACAGAGGGGGATACGCTCTCTTTTGAGCAGTGCCATAACCAATTAATCATTTGAGATTATGGCAATTTAAGGCTGGTATTTTATCTGGTGAAAATTTCCGTGTCTTTCCTCTGAAAATTTAAAATTTTGCTTATCAGGTCAGTGGGAACCTATCTACTTTGGTGAATAGATCAGCTTGTGATTCTCTACTGATATCACTATATGATTAGTGTTTTTTGAACTAATATCAGTATGGTTAGTAATAATCAATAAACAATCACCACATATCAGTGTATTTGAACTGATATATACTGATCTTTTCACCAGGGTAAGGATTTTTTTTTTTCAAAAATTGGAAATTGGTCTACCATTAAAGTGGTTTCAGCATGCAGGTCCACCATCACAACTAAATTAAGGTGAATTTGTTCGACTCATAAAATTGTCTAATTAGCGCAAGATGTTTTTTTGGGGTCGCTTTGTGCCTCATTCCATCGCATTATGAAGTTTCATGTTTAATTTACCGTGAAGTATACACCAAGTACATTGTATAATTAAAGATTATAAATTCGTTCCGTGCGTGGGCGTGGTCCGCCTTCTCGGAAACTGTGGTTAATTTAAAATCACACCCTTGTGTATTGCTTAATTCGGTGCCGGAACAGTTGACGTCAGGACAGTGTTACTGTCCCATGAAATGATAACAATTAGGCCTTCGCGGATATTTGTCTGCACTAATTGCGAGATATTCGTCGCAATGAACGCTCTGTT
>JAQIXS010001879.1:0-26210 GCA_034700785.1 Rossiulus vilnensis | reverse complement strand
CCGCACTAATTAATATTTTTAAGGAGGCTGGCGGGCCGCACAAAAACAGTCCGCGGGCCGCATGTTGGTCACCACTGACTTAAAGGGTTCTAATTTATTCGGCGAATACCACCGCATCTTTGCGGGCACCTTCATCATCGCCGAATTGAATTTCTAATAGCTTAAGGCTATTCTTTGGAAGAAAATTCCAACATCTTCAAAAAGCCGCATGCTTGAAGTCTCCCCTCGTGATGTACACGTAAAACGTCACAAATTTCCGCATTTATAGTTGTCACGTAAGTTTGTGAATATCTTGAAATCTCTCACTGACATCAATCACCTACCCCGATTATTGTAATCATAAAAATATATTGCATTATTAGATTAACATACATACTGGTTGCGAGTGTTTAGTTTGTATCTATCGATACCAGCGTTAGGCCTATGACTGAAAACAACACAATATGCATTTTTTTAAAAATTTAAAAGGTGAATGATTGTATCAAGCTCAATCTTCAAATGAAAACATCTATTTAATTACTTATTTCGTCCTATGAAACGTTTGCGCTTTTTTCTTTTTTTTTTTTGCTATTCGAATTCAGTACCTAAAGTAATATAACATAAAAATATTGGTTGCTGTGACAGAACTATACTATAGTTATTGTGGTATACTGTAAGTTGTAACTTACCTCTTGCCATAGTTACACATTGTCCGGTACGCCGATCGAACCTTTGATTTTGACCACATCCACTTCGGAAAACAGCAAATCCGCTAATATCAGTCTGATTATCTCCATCTTCATCATCAAACACTTGGCATAGCATTTGGGTAGTTATCATCAATAGAACGAGGGTTGTAAATAAACACACCTGTTTTGCCATGGTTTCTTGATTTGTCACCTTCGGCAAAGTTCAAATTTTCTGAAATACCAAATCATTGCAAGTAATTCACTGATGTGTTTATTTCTTGTGCTATTTAGAAAGGAATACTACAGTCAAAAAAGCGAAACAATCACTAGTTAAATTACAAGTTCAAAAACAGCTCACTTTATCTGAAACGTTGAATAAAAATCCTATTAAACGTTTATGATAAGTTTAGCTAGGATATTGATATGCAGTAACACCATTTAAATGACAAAGTTCATTAAAACTTATTTGCATTAAGATTATAAATTCGTCAACTGACAATCCAAAGACGACTAAATTGGTGTTAATGAGTTTTCACTTTAGAATCTAGCTGGAACACTGAACTTTAGTTTTGCTAATAGATTAGCTTACGAAATAATGTATTAATCATTTACATGTACAGTATTTATAATTGACAGGCATTTTGTTGCCAGGCATTTATTCTTAATTACAAAATCTTTTACATATTGGCATATTGTATGTGATGTTGGATTAAAATAAGGTTGTGGCAGGTTGTTAATCCTCGTTGTTTGAATTCAATTTTGCAAAGCACGTTGGAATAATAATGCAAATATTAGAAATAATATCAAGTGGCATCATTTTTTTTTAAATTGACTGAGTCACGTATGAAGGAATAATTTATTTGAATAGGTAACCATACAAATTGAGGGCATCGTCCTATTACTGTCCCAACGTTAGTATTTTCCTGTGTAATATTGCACAAATCTCCTTGCAGAAATGTTCTATTTGCAAAACATTAGTACAGTATGCAATCGACAAACCAAGTTTTGAACACATCCCTTCTAGCTGTCATGAACTTTCAAGGCAACCATGTGATAAACAAGTAAGGACGGTCTAGACTGACGCAGTTATGTTAAGTTTGCAATGAAACATAAGCACAATAGTATTTTAACTTCGCATGCTGCACGTTTTGGTTAATAAATAACTATTTACAAACAGTACACTGATTTAAGCATATTAGAAATAACGGGATGTTCACAAAGTGATTGAAATTATTGTAAAACAAGATGGCTTACCATTTAAATCTTTCTTTGGCAGCTAAATGATAGTTCAAAATGAATGTTGTTGCCTAAGGGTTTGTTCGAACATCATTTCATCATTTTGATGCGTATATACATGCACATATAGTTCAGCTCCTCCCATTGAGGTTGGGGTCACTATCAACGTCTTATAAGAAGGTCAGCTGAATTTTGATATACCAATATCATTCGTAGCTACTTAAAACAAAACGAAAGTCTCAAGTCCTGTGATAAACTTGAAATGTATAACCTATCTCGCTTACGAAGCTAGCAATAGTTGGTTATTGTCACTTCACAGTTTCAGAATTCGTTTTCTATCGATATATTTGCTTTAGCATTTAAGAGATGGCTTCCCGGCCGATTTTGGTTTATTTTTCCTTCATTTTGAACTCTGTGTTTTCCATTTGAAAACCAACTGTATGCATTTCAAATTTCGTAGATACGAACCCGCAGTGTTTTCCAAATACCCAAATTCGTTCACATCAATTCAATAGAAAAATGCAGCTGTTGTAAGCGTGCAGCACGCAAAAGTTCATTGTATTATACTTGCTGATCTTTTGTTGTTTAAAAATAACAACTGATGAATATACTGATGTTATGAATAATTCAATTTCATGCTTCCATCGAGATGCATATACAGGTGTTATTCTGAAAAAAAAAATTGAAACAAGGCACAAATAAATAGACTAATGTGACTGATTAGATCGAATTGCTGGTGAATCCAAGGCTCTTTAACTTACGTTATCTTGACGCTTTAGCCACAGCTTACCAATTTTTACCTCAGCTTTCAACAGTGAAGCTTCACTTTTTCTTAGAATTAAAATCAACTGCAAAAAATACAGATATGATTAATATTGCTGTTACTTAATAAATCACAGCAATAAAATTGCACATAATAAGACACATGGGAAGGTACTGTTGATGAGATTACAGTACTAAACTGATACATTATTAAACATATACACTGTTTGTACAGATATTAAAATTTAAATAATAGAGGCCGCCATGTAAACGTCATCATTTAAGGTAAAAAGTTGAATTCGGGCTTAACATGAAGCTACACTTGAAACTGGTTTTGGGTATATTTAAAAATCCACCCTTGAAGTACCACTTCAACATTGTACACTATCTCGGCTGTGGATTTAATTTTTTCATATAATTGATTGAAATTCACGACGCTTAAGAAAGTTATTCGAAAAAAATTAACTAAAGCAGTTACCGTCTTAGTTGTGACATATTTAAAAACTCCATTACTCATTGTTTAATACAGCTTATTATTATTATATGCGATAATATTTTCGTCAGAAAATGTTAGCTTTTTAATATTTGTGCTGATTAGGTTTATCTGTCATTTGTGAAAAAGATGATTTACGAATGATACCAAAATTGCATGAGTATAAACATACATGTTTTCTCTAATTAATACATTCCCACTTACTGTTGAAAAGTGTTACGCAAGTTTGTCTTCTGCCGTCATACACCTGGCCCTCACCACATCGACGACGGGTATTCCCAAATATGGCAAATCCTCCTGTTGTGTTTTCTTTTTCGGTTACTTCTTCGCTGGCATCCAAACTTTGTTGACAAATAATATCAAGCGTGATCATCGCGAAGATAACTGCCAATAACCAGCAGTGGTAGACTCTGGCCATGGTGCTTAGTGAGAATCTACAATGGACAATGGCTCTTATGAGAATCGGGTGTTTTGAAGCTGTATGGTCCAAGACTCATAAAGGCAGCTGCAGGTGTTCACTGGTAGCTGGAAAAACCTGTTACTCTACTTATGCTATGCCCATTTTTTAGTTTTATTTTCATGTGTTGTTTTTATGTTGAAGTAAAAGAAAGTACTGTAAAGATTTACGACATTCTATTTTTCTGATGTAGGACATCGGTGTGATCGTCTGAATTGCTTAGAGAATTACTAATTGCTAATTGGATAACTTAATAGCGTATGTAAAATTTGCAAAACAGCGCTTCCATCTTATGACGCAAATTGAGACCAAACTGTGAATTCTTTTCACTAATGTACAGCAGATTTCCCTCTAGGCATCCACACGCTATATATATAATTTATATTTATTAACAATAATTATTGAAATTTACCTACGTGATTTTGGCTATAGTCCTACAATATGAACATTAATTTCATAGGTTACCACAAAACATCAGGTACGTTGTCTCTCTGACTTTGCGCTGCCGGTTATAATGTGTTATTTTTTATTTATTGAAAGATGAATTATCGCTTTGGCATTGGAAATACGCCAAAGGAATTGTTGGTAACGAGAAACCATTAAAGAAAATCCCTGAGGTTCTTTTGTGAGCAGGGTGTGGGCATTGTTTTGTAGAAGAACTTTGACCAATAACTAACATCCATTCCATTTTTCGCTTTTTTTTGGGGGGGGGGAGTAGGGAGGATTGTTCTAGTTTCTCAAAAAAATTACCAGAAACAGCAGCCATGATCAAGTTTCCCTGTATTTTTAGGTTGTAAACGGTTTCAACTAGTGTAACTTGAATTTGTTTGATATAGTTTATAACAGCGGATGAACTGTCTTCAGGTAATACATGTATTTCCTGTGCAGATCCTTGGCAGAATAGCAACTAACTTGTGGATTGTTTCCACTCATCACCTGAAATTTAACCATTGACAGTTTCGCTAAACTTCCTTACTTTAACTTAATCGCTAAGTACCAACTAAATGAAAATCTGTGCTAACCTGAACATAGTACAGACATCATACGAACAAAACAACAGGCTAAATTATCTTGTAACTATTGCGATTGGCGTACGTGCAATTATAAGATCAACTTACGAATGTTCTTGCGAAATCGAGCAGATCAAAAGTTACGTACCTGTAACTTGAAGTTTTCGTGACCGGTTTTACGATATCGAACCTAGGTGACAGATAGTGAGTCTTTGTGGAATAAGCGTCCTTGGCGGTTATGTAAGTACGTTTTCGAGTTGAACAGGTAGGGCTTCTCTGAAAAAGCTTACGCTGCTGATTGTTCAGCGCAATTTCCGTCCGGCCTTGAATGCTGAATGGCGAACTAGTAATACGTGAATTCGCCGAAATGTATATGCTTTTGACGTTTTGCAAATGATGCTGTTGTTTCAGCATTGGGCGTACAACCTAACCTACATACGAAATCGATCTTAATTGCAGATATGCTAATCACGAGTTGCTAATTGAGCTGCACTGATAACAGCAAACTTAAAAGCATACATTTTTCGTCCTAGTTGGCAGCTCTCGTTGGGAAATTTTTTTCCCAATTAAATATATAATAAAATGAAACGAAATTTAGTCCACCAAGTCGATACATGTATGTGCGAACATGCAGTTTCCTTAGGTTTCTTAGCCAGCAATTCGTGTTTTAGCTTTCGTTATTCATAACTTTGCTCTTTATACCAGTCAATTAAAAATTCTATAAATGAAAGCAACGAAAATTAAAAACACTTGAAAAATTGAAATTAGCGTTTTTCGCTTTCCGAGAGCTGCAAAATATGATATGCTTATTGCAACAAAGCTTTTTATTGCAAGAATCTTAAGAAATGAACTGTTTTTGCATTTTTGTTCATTCACTGACTGTATCGGACATAACTTAAAAAGTAAGAAATTTTACTTCAGAAAAATGGAAATATATTTAAATATATTGCAAGCGGTTCAACACTAGTTCAGATACCTGTTTGAATTTGGGATGAGAATGAGATCGATCTCAAATGCGGATACTTCTATATACTAAAGTATTTATTTTAAATGATTTGAAATGGTGAAACATCCATCAATACATTTAAATGCATACAATAATGCATACAAGTTGTTATTAGTAAAAGTAAAATACACAGCTAATAAAAATCAAGGAAACAACTATAATTTGTACAAAGTATTTTGTGACTTATGTTAGTACATCAAATTACATCAAAATGAATATCATGGTGGATTGTTGTAACAATGTTCATGTTACTCCCCATTTGACAAGGAATGATTTTACGAAGATAAATTTAGTGCCACTAATGTGACAGCAGTGTGGAATTAATTATTGCATCTCAGCACTAAGATAAGCTTCAGTTTCGATTAAAAAGAAATCTTCTGTAACGTCTAAGTTGACTTCCTCCCAAAACCTCGTTATCTGCAAAGAAAGCAGGCACGTTTAGGAACTCATAAAGGTTTTCGAAGAATTGCATGCTATTTTTGAGGAAATTAAGTTTAAATGACACTTGTTCTTACTCGCATCCCTTATGGCTTGTCTCGATTCACATTGTCTGGTTCTACGGTTATAAATTTCGCCTACTGCACACCTGTTTCTGTAATAATGTTCATCGCTGTCGTCATCTTCTTCAGAAGAATCATAATATCCACCCCTGTCCCGATACTGAGACATGACTCCCACAGTGAGGCAAAAAAGAAGTCCCAAAAGTAACAATATTTGCACTTTGGAGGCCATCTCGTTTTTAATTTCTTAGCGGATTTAAATCTGAAATAAACGTAAATTGCATGTGTTCGCTTTAATGTAGTTTTTAAATTTACGTAGTAGGTAAAACACTTATTCTAAGTTAGGTAATGCGGACAAAATGTATCTTGTTTCACTGTTTCCTTTCATGACTTTATTCATGAGCTATTGTGCTTGCATGTGAAATTCAAAATAATTGACATCTTGCAAAAGTTGCTCGTATTTTTCAGTGTAGAGGTCATTTGCTTAACCACAATAAAGCAATTCAAGCAAAATCTTTTGCTTAGAAAATCTTTGTAAATAACTGGTTTAAATTCTTCAAAATCTGCTTATAATTCTTGATGGGCATGTATAGTGTATATTCCACAGCTCTTTATGGGATCTATTTTACGAAGCATATGTAAACTACATTTGCATTTCTATCGCCCACTTATTTCGATTAATGTGAGCGTAAAATATCAAAGGTTGTTAAAATACAGTGACTTTATGAAAACCGGAATCTGTTGCACAAGTCGAAATAATTGAAAACATGAATGATATGTATTTAGCATAAAAATTAGTAACTTTGACAGTCAAATTTCACAGTGTAATTTCAGTGTACTTCGCTTTTGATGAAATATGTAGTGTTATGAAACATATTAGGTGTAGATACTCGTTTGTTTGCAACGAATTAAGAGTTCCGATATTTTGCGTTACATTTGGTAATTTAATTTATTTTAATTAATAATTTTGGCCTTACAAATAAATAATTATTTATGATGTTGTCTAAGAAATTTGAGTTAGCCTAATGATATTTTCTCTTAGCATCAGTTATGCAGAAAAAGAAAATGTGGAGCACTTACATTCAGAGCAGATGTCCGGTTGATGTAACGTCTGAGACTTATGTTTCGTGTCTATTTATTATAAGCTGGTTTCTTAATTCGTATTTTAATTAATTGCAATTAGTGCACTTAATGAAAATCGGTTGGTAAATTGTACTCCTTGAACTCTGGTACGAACTAAAATTCCTCCTATTACATGGTCTTATTCACAGAAGGTTATCTGGAAGCATTTAATATGACAAACTAAACTCATTTATTTTCACAACCACTGATGATGGACCCGGAAAATTGGGATATAGCTCGGCATTGCCCAATCCCAGCTCTGGAAAACGCATTGCTACATTTTAACCTGAATTTAAGTAATGCTAAACTAAGTAGAGCAGATTGTTCTGTTAATCTTCATCCCATCGTTCTAATGCAGACGAAAGTTGGAAAACATTTTGATACGAATGTATTTAACTATCACTAATGATTTTTTGCAAAGTCGATAGTGCTTCCATCTTGTATTTGCATGAAATTACATTATATACAGAATACATAATATATGAGATACGTAATATATTTAGTATTTGTAATATATGTTAGAACGCTTCACTAAGGTGAAGTATTTAAAGCTAAATTGTATTTAATATCGTAAAGTGAAATATTCAACAACAACAAAACTAATATTAAGGTCATTACTTTATTTCAATTTCACGTCAATATTCGCCCACATTTCCACAGACTTTGCAACAGTAAAGAAAACGCCAGACATCAGCAACTCAGAAATTAAATACCATTTTGAGATAAAAGCGGGTAATGCATCGCCCTTGATAAAACGTCAGCCCTCATCGCTTTGATCGATATTTTTTCTCGAGTAAATGTACCCTAATAAATAACATTGGACTCTGGAATAAGGAATCAATAGCTGTTGCTAGATTTTTGTTTTTGAAATCGTTTCAAATCATAATGTACTGCTGAATTATATTGGCTGAAACGGGTTAGGATTTTTACTGCCTCGTAATTTAATTACAGCATATTTATTAGATCCCTTAGTTCAAGGTAACGTTCGAAATGGTGTAATTGATGAACAGCTAGTTTTCTAAGCTTGTTTAATGTAAAGGTTAAATCCACTCCATTCGGAAGAAAATTACCATAGCAACCGCTACAAATTGTTGGAAAATGTATCAAACTTTCCCCCTATCAATTTTTAAAATACTATGCACTGGTCTGCAGTATTGCTTGTCAATTTTAGAAGTATTATTTTTATTATTATTTAGCGCTTTTGCACGACATCAGGCTGTACAAATAAGGTTAGATGTATTACTAGTTTGCAGAGGTTGTGTGCAATGGATGCAATTAAAGGCTATTTGCCAATATCAGAATTCGTATCCATGTTCGTCATCACAAGTAGATGTCAATGATTTGACAGCTGATTCATAGGTAAATTTAGCAAGTGCGGAAAATATCCGAGAATATTCCAGTTAGTTGTATGTGAATAATAATTCATGGGTACCATTAAAATGTTAAGAAAAATGTAATGCCATTTTTTTCTTCTCGTTGACAGCATGCTGGCAGCAGTACTTCATTCGCTGCACTGCGCTGTCCTGGTGACGAATGGAGACACTTGACTGTACAGTGCTTGTTGACCACGCCATGAAATGCATAATGATGGAATGGACGATGTACATTTCTTGCTCGAAATTCAAACTGCCTGCAGGTCGTGCGTTGAAACGCATTTTCGTTTTTGGATCTCGTACACCTTATCTGGTTCACAGTCGAATATAAAGATGCGACTTCTGCCAGACTCGCCTTCTTGAGTCGTTTTCATGATGTTTTTTTCCTGCATTTCGTCCCATTCGGTCGCAAGCACGTACACAATGGCGATGGTTAGGAGGAGGAAGACGTTGAACCCAACCAGTGATTTGTGAGCCATTTTCCTTGATCTGTGCTTGGTCCTGTTGAACACTATAGAAATATCGTTTTCTCATTTTAATTTACGACCGGACTTTTCGGCTTTATATATAAGACGATAGGAAGTAATAAACGCAAATCTTCCTTCATGACACTGTTTTAAACATTTAATGTGTGTAAAAAAAATAATTTCTAGCGTTTGTCGTTGCACACAAGCAGTATGTTCGTGTTAAGTAGGTGATAAGGTGCATGGACAACTTGCTTTTTAAATAGCACGGGAGCACCAAATACGCTTGTAGATGATTTGCAAATTATATTTTGAACTTTTGGGCTTAAAACTTTTCACTTAAAATGCCACTTTTGCTTTGGCACGTAAAATGCATTTTAAACGTGTTAAGAATTTAGTTATTTAAAGAAACTAAATGTAGATTTGCCACATACTGCGCATACAAATATACAGTACTGCATGGGTAGACAAACTTTGAGACAAGAACCTTGCTAGAATATTTGATCTCTTCGGTCTTCCACACAAAACGATCAACAAACTAACACAGAAATCATATTAGAAATATGGTGTGAAATCATAAAAACATGACTGTACAAATATAATTAACAAACACCGTGTAGTCATGACAGCGTTTATGCATTTTGCAAGTCATCCGTATGCCCATATCTTAAGTTAATTTTGCAAAGGATTTGTTCGTTAGAATACCAACACATTTTGAATATCGAAGTAATTTTGACAATAAGCAACAGTGTACACGAGAACAGTTATGAAATAAATTATGTGATTCAGCTTTCCTATGGGATAACAATGATTTTTACTTTACTTACAAACATTACATGTGTTAAGATAATACCTAACGTAAGAATTTTGGTACTCGTATTTCCTGAAGGGCTCTACCAATTTTGTAGATTATTGTAAATTTTTTCTAAAAATGTTTTAAAATAAATCACGTTTCACGTGTTTTTTAATTTTAAATCGAGATACTCCTTATAATTTCCTGGCATTGGGGAGTTTTATACGCATTCGCACGAAATTTACTTCAACCTTAGAACACAACTTGAGAATTTAACTAGGCAGCTAATGTATTACTCAAATTTACGCTCACCTGTTCAGTTTCCTAGGGGTTTGTAAATCTCTAGTTATTTCTGTGAGTGTCCGAGCATGCCTTCTATGGACCTGATGTGTTCCAAAATCTTGTACACACTGTACTGCAAAACTGTTGATTATAGAGATAAGTGCCACAATAGGCTGGATTTAATGCGTCTTTTAATCGTTCACGATTGGCTCTCAAGCTCCTAGCATTTTTAACGCAGTATGCATCACCTAACAAGAAACCTACCGTATATAGAATGTCAAGTGCATATCTGAATGCGAAAAAAGATTGGATGACGCAGCGAAAGTTATTCATTTACACAACTTTGCAAGGTATATCCAGATATATCCTTGTCATAATCGCCTCGAGAACAGTTTATTTCTATCTACAGCAGTACTGGTCTATAGTGGCATTTGGTTTGGAATCTTTCTGCTGCACTAATAATTATGAATTATAAACTCTATTCTAGCACTTTACAGTTAAAACTGATCAATACGACTGTAAAAAAACGGTCATTGAGTGCTGTAAAATTATACTTAAAAAGTTTAGCCAGAAGTACAGTTTTATCGGCACATCATTGTATGTGCATTTTCCATTGTGTATTTTGAATGTCCAGATCACGAATTGTGGATGACGCCCAAAAACCTACAGTGCCCATGCTGACCATTCTGGACAATTTCTGGGGGGATGTCAGTCACCTTCAGGAAGGTGCCTGGACCCCTCAAACGATTTATTTACGACAGCGATATAATCATTAAGTTCAATGGATATCACAGACATTTTAAGAATGCCATCATTTAATGTGGCGATTAAATATTTGGCCACAAAAATAACCTCTGGTATAATGTTTTAAATTCTAAAGACCTGTTACCACTTAATTTTTGTCGTTTCTAACCCTTTTTCCTTGGTTTTTTTATAGTTTTTGGGTTATTTTTTAACTATTTTACAGATTGCATCCTTCTTAGCTCCATTTATCTCGTCTTCTAACCTTATTTCCCTCCTTTTATTTACATGTACTTCATTTTTATCGAACAATTTTTTTTACATTTTTAAATAGACTCGCTTTTAAAAACAAATAGGTTAATTTAATAAATGGTAAATTGTAAAAAATTAAAATAATCCAAAAAACAATAATATAGTTCCATGAAATAGAATTTTTTTAAAAAAAATATTTCACTGGTCAGAACCGGATTTGTTTAAATAAAAATGCCAATTTCCAAAAAATCTCGTTTATACAACTAAGATATTTTTCTACGATCCCTAAAAACTTCATACGTTTGAGATGAAATGAACAACATTTTCCTCGTACCATTTCATGATAACATTATTATTGACAATCCTGCTATACCGCGAAATTTGTGCAGATTGTTTGAACATTTTTCGAAAATATTAGACTTGCTGAGCAGGAATCTGAAGTTATTTCTGCGAAATTCGTAGCACTTAAGGAGATGGTTCGTACTATTTATATTACGTATTACGTTCTATATTATAATATTCAGATTGCATAAAAGACCTACACTGTATGTTTTCGTTTTTATATGATCAGAATGAAAAGATTCCAAGAAGACTCTTCAGTCGGTAAAGATTATGGAATATCCATCAGGATCTGATGCTTCAAGCACGCATTTTGGTAGGTTGCATTGACAAATTGACCTATTTTCAAAAAAAAAAAAAAAGCAGCAGCGCTAAAATGCTGAAATTATTTATTGCATATGTAATATCTTATAAATCATTGTTTGAGTGATTTATTCCTCTTCCTTTAGAAATTTCAGAGCATCTTTTGGTGGCTGAAACGGTTTCCCCTAATTTAGCAATATTTACAATTTTGAACGTGAATAAAATACCTCATTGTTGCAATCAGGATATAAGCTAAATCCTTTGCTGAGAAAGTGTTACTTGGTGAAAAATTTGGTCGTCCACTAGTCAGGTTTCAGTTCAGTTTCAGGGTCAGATTAATATCCTGATTTGCAGTCTGGTATGCAACAATGAGGTATTTTAAATTTACATTGACGATTGTAAATATTGCTAAATTAGGGGAAACCTAGCATGCTGCTATCAGCCTGCTCAATCATGTCAAGATGCCTCATTTATTTATGAAAATTACCACGTATGAGTATGAGTGAATTGAAATTAAATAGATTTGGTCGTTTTGTTCAAACTTTCTTTCACTGACCTCAGTTGGTTGTTAGCACACATTTAATTTTAAATATCTAACATAATTCATACTCTTTAGTCCACCAATAATTTAATATATGACAAAAAATAATAACTGTTGAATTGTATTGAAATACATTATATTTCAATACAACTCAGCAGCTAAATTTCAATTTAAAAGAATCACTGATGACCATTTGGAGGCCGATTTAAGATATCCACTGAGTTCGAATATTCAGCCAAAAGTTGAATTGATTTAAATTGAATCGACAAAAAATGTTTTTATAATTGTGAGGTTTTATATGACCGCTCATATCATTTTAATTTCATAATTTTAATAAAATAATGCAGTACAGTAGCGCCCCCTTGTATATTATCTATTACGATTGCCAGCAAAGCTGCCCAACAACAATAGCAGCGCACATGTGCTCTTATTGGCTCACTTTGGAGCCCTCCGTTGGAAAGGCGACATCTAGTCTATTGTAACTATTCATCGCAATTGTCTCGTACAGTGGCGCCCCCTAGCAATGGTAAATGAAACGTATTGCGGCTTTTGTTTTTATGTTGTGAAAATGGCGGCGCCCACCAAGGAGTAAGTTGATTTCTATTCTTTTTCCACGCATTTGTATAAATTGGCCTAATATTAAATTCAGTCGCACCAAATATATTCTTATATTGCTGAATTATGTTACATTTCAGGTATGGACTTTTTATGCGAAATGCGAACAAGTCCTCCGTTCAACCAAAATTAGCAATATTTGACGAAGATAGCGATGATGTATGTATGAATAATACTGTACCTTGTCGGTAAACAGAAATCAATCATTTGGTGTAGAATATGCTTATTTGCTGTTTTCCAGGATGGACATACTGCAGTCGGGAAAAGCCTTCAAAAAGAAGCACAAAGAATCCAGGCGAAAAAACAGGTATGTATAGGCCCACTAATTGCATGTGTATCTGTATTAGATCTTCGTGGATACTTAAAATTGTGCAAATTGTAACACAATGTAGGTTTAATAGTGTAGTATATCTATGTATGCCTGTTGGTATGGGTATAGGACATAGTTATCTTTCTTCCCTGATTATGCTTATCAGTGTGTAATTAATTAAACTAGCTCGATGACGTTGTTACAAATTATTTCTTTTCACGTGAAGTTAAAGTTAAATCTAAATTCAGCGCTGGAAGAAGATCCCACGGTCTTTGAATATGATGAAATCTATGATGATATCACGCAGAAAAAACAAGAGCAAACAGGTTGGCAAAAGAGGAACAAGGAAAAGACGGTAAATATATTCCGTTCTCTATTTGTTTTTATTTGTATTTATTGCATGATTTTCACACGCTTGTTTCTTATTAGCCTAAGTACATACATTCACTCATGAAAGCAGCAAAGACTAGAAAACTTGAGCAAGAAAGAGCACTTGAACGAAAAGTTCAGAAGGAAAGAGAAGCCGAAGGAGAAGAGTTTGCTGGAAAAGAAGCCTTTGTGACTTCGGCATACAAAAAGAAGATGCAAGAAATGGAGGAATTGGAAGAAAAGGAAAGACAAGAAGCTCGAATCGAAGGTATAATTTCAACTAAATGCTTGTGTCACATGATTAGAAAGGATCATTATATGAAATTAAAATTATACTTCCCGATTGGTGGCAATTGACGTGGATGTTTTAACATAACTCCAAAGCTGATTACACCAGTTTTTTTTATCCATGAACAAATGTATTCCAATTTTAATTGCACAAATGTTACTTGCGAGTAAATTTTGCTTATCTAATTTGCTTCATAATTACTTTTTTCCAGCACTTACAGATGTTACCAAGCAAAAAGATCTCAGCGGCTTCTATCGGCAGCTTTATAAGCACACCTTGGGAGCAGAGGAAAAGTAATTTATTTCAGATTGACGTTATTTGAATTTGTTTCGTTTATAATTCAAGTGTAACTTTGTTTACCGTCCTTTTTTTGCCCTCCAGAAGTGTGTCAAACTTGCCCGAATTGCCCAAAGAGAAGAAATCATCTAGTGATTCACAAAATGATGATGGCGGTGAATCTTCATCAAAAAATAGTCGAAATAGAGACGAGTCCCCTAAGCAGTTCAAGGACAGAAAGCCTCGTCAGTTTCGCAGAAGAAAAGATTCTACTGATGGTTCTAGTGAAAGTGATGGTGGTAGAAGATCTCATAAGGAGGCTCATAGGAGTAGTTCTGATTCTTCTCCTGTTACAAGAGGCCGCAGTCCTTCACAAGAAAAAGTTAAACCGAATAAATCCAGGACTTCTAGAAAAAGCAGTAGTAATTCTAGTATGGAAAGTCCTGTTCGTTCAAACTATTCAAGAACTAGTCATTCTAGCTTCGATAGGACTGTGAAGCATAGGCATAAAGACAGGTCTTCTCGGAAAAGAAGCCCATCCAACAGCTCCGATGAACGACATTCGAAGAGAAGACACCAACGAAGAGAACGTTCCCCAATTAAGAGGCACTCGCATTCGAGTGATAAAAGAGAAGCGCATGGATGTCTGAAAGAATCTTCCGAACACAAGGAAATTAAGAGGAACAGGGATCCGAGTTCTCAGAAAACGGAATCGCACAAAAAGACGGAAAGCCATCAGAGCTCTTCAAGCGATAAAAAGTCAGTACAAGTTGAGGCAACCGAGAACGAAAAAACTGCAGAGGAGACACGGAGAGAGAAACTGATTGTTTTGTTCAGAAAAAGAAACGTTGGAGAAGCATTTGAACAGGCTAGAGAGAGATACTTGGCTAGAAAAGATGCTAGGCAGGCCGCACTGTTAGCATCTGGTTAAAATATCTAGTAATGATGATCCAATGAATTTTAGCGAACGCACTGTATATTACTGTATATTTTCTCTTTGGAAAAAATACATTCTCTTCAACGATCTTTTATGTTTGTCCAATGTTATTTCGTTGATTCTACATTTCACAGATTATCCTCTTATGTAAAATCTATCATGAAGAGAAATGTACATTATATAGTACTAAATATTGGGGGTGGGGGGAAGGGAAGTTTATGTAATAACAATTGTTTGGTTTAGCTTGATTTATGAATTTGCCAAAAGGTGGCGGCACTGAGCGGCCGAAGTCTGAAAGTCCAATTTTCATTTTTTCAAACATGGCTTTCGGTTTTGCGGCGTTCGCTTACATCGTCTCGTTAATTCTTGATGCGTTCCTAATATTTTTTGCAATATTTCACGTAAGTAATTTCTCATATTCCATCCCTTGTGTGGAGCATAACTCCAGCCATGTTTCACTAATTTATGACTGAAACGTGACTGTTTGACGCTTGTAAATGTGTTGAGAGGGAGTGTCGTATGATTTACATAATTCTATGATTCATAGTATTTAACAGCGTGGATTTATTTCAGATAATCGCTTTTGATGAATTAAAGACAGACTATAAAAATCCTATAGACCAGTGCAATAGCCTGAACCCGGTAAGTTCGATCTTACAGAAATGGTTTGCATGTATACCGGTACCTCCATTACGATGAATTTCCCTAATTTTGTTTCCAGTTGGTGTTGCCTGAATATATTCTCCATATATTCTTTAATGTGTTGTTTCTAATTGCCGGCGAATGGATAACGTTACTTATTAATGCACCTTTGATTGCTTATCATATAAACCGGTGAGTATAGTTGAGTCTTGATCTGTAGAACTGCCCATCATAATGATCTTGTTGTATAAATCTGAACTAAATCTGTTGGTTAGCTCCCATCATACAATTGGCAGACCTTTTCTTCAGAGATTTAATCAGAGAATTATTTTGGATTAGATACATCCATCGACCTGTGATGAGTGGACCCGGTTTATACGATCCAACAACAATAATGAATGCTGATCAGCTGTCCAAAGCTCAGCGTGAAGGATGGATTAAACTAGGATTCTATCTATTGTCGTTCTTCTATTATTTGTATGGGTAAGTAAGCGAATCAACACATTTAAGTAGGCCTTATTTAGTTATGTTTAGTAAGACTACATGCTGAAGTTTGATAAGGGCAGTGTTAAAGTTAGGTGTAGTAAATGTGGGCTCTCTCCATTGGCGATTTTGGAGTATGAAGGTGAAGATTGAACATGATGCATGATGGAAAGGTGATTATATATTGTATTTTATGGCTCATATATTTTATTGATTTGTGTAATTCCATTTGTGTTCAGTTCTGATCTGGTCTGTAATTTTCAACCAAAAATAATATCATAAAAAAAAAGAAATTAATAAAACCAAAGGTGAAGTTGGAATATATTTCCAGTATTATTCGCAATAATGAGTGGTTAAAAAGATCTAAGAGAGAAATAATATCATAAAAAAGAAATTAATAAAACCAAAGGTGACGTTGGAATATATTTCCAGTATTATTTTGCATAAGTATCACATTGGTTTTGACATGACAGTCTTGCCCATAAAATTGTTTATGTTCCAAACTTCTGTATAGTAGTTTTGCTTTTATTAGTTATGGGAAGTATCAGTATTAACGTGTATTATTGTTATTCTTTAGGATGATTTATTCCCTGATTTCATCGTAGCCATTCCACGCTGATGGCCGTTTTTCAAGTTAACCACAATTTCATAAGCTAAGCTAAGCTGACCTAGAAAAAATTTGGTTCAAGTAGGCCCTTCACTTTAATATCTGAATGATTTCCCTTCAACACCTATCACAATTTTAGCTTACCTTGTGTTTTTCCAGTAATCTTTCAAATGTGTTGAACAAAGAGTACAATGCTATTGTACATGAATGAGAAAAATAACCACTATTCAAACATTATAATTTCAATATGGGTACTGCTACAAACCTAGAATATAAATTTTGATTGTGTATATCAATGTGTGATTAATGTTTAAATTTCTTGTTATACATGATCATTTTTTTTAATTCGCTTTTCATCCTCTCACAGGAAGATATTAAATTTGTTAAAGTACTTTGTACAGACTACGCAAAATCACATGCACCTTAAATGATTGCATAGTTACTCCTTGTGTAAATTTCAACATATGTAAATTGTGATTTCATTAACTTCACTAAACTATTTTAATTCATTTGAAAATCCATTTGATTTTTTGAATGTTGCACATGCTGTTTGTAAACATGTGTACTCTTTATTTCAAGTAAATTATATATATACTACTTGGACATCTGTACGCTTATTCTAAACATCATAGAATCATAGTATTGTGAAAGCTAAACTACTTGAACATCTTACTGAGTAGTCCATAGCATGATTTCACAGATTAATACAGGCAAGTTCCAGACTAAGCAGCACCGATAACTAGAGATTCATTTTTCATTAACTAAACTATTTATCATGATGGATTTTATTCAATCATATTGCACCAGAACTTTACAATTCTGAATTTCATGTCACTTTCGGTAAATCATGATAACTGGTAAATTGATAACGATGATACTTTGTGAATGCAAACGATTTCAATAACCATTTGAAATTAATAATAGCAGTACGATTATTCTATAAGACACAAATTTAAGTTGCAACATTGCACAGTCATAATTTAAGATGTTAGCCTTTATGTAAGGGAGAATGTTCATCGATATCATGCATAGAATTGTAGTACATGATAGTAAACATGTTGGCAGTTAATAAAAACAACAGTACAGAAATGCATTTTTTTGCTGGAATAACCCAACAGTGTAACAGTTTCAAAAAATTAGATTGCTAAATTTTGAAATATACTTTTAACAAAAATTGTCATTTCAAAATGATCAGGTCCACAGATTGTTTAGGTTTTGTGCAGCTTCTCCTCTAGCCATTCTGTTGTAAGTTCATCCAACTCCCGAATTTCGAACGCCTGTAAGTTGTACAAAATATCAAACTTATGCAATGCCCCAAAAGCTGTTATAATCCAGATGCACTTAGTATAAAATTAAACGAATAACTTTGTATTACTTCTAGGGCTTCAGTCAAAGATATAAAAAGTTTTTTACTTTTGACACGTCAGCTTCCTTTTCCAGTGACAACTTAGTCCCTGCATACATCATTTGTAATTCAGGTTGACAATCTACACAAGTAAACAGATAATCCAGATAAGGAGCATTTAGAAAAGTATCTAATGGGAGGGCTTATGTAAACATTAACAATTTTCAAAGCATTTTTCAACAAATGTCATCCTAAATGAAAAGGGCAAATGCTTTGAGATTAAGTTCAGATCAGCCTTTCCACAAATATATTTCTGTTGAAAGATTACTTAAGAGAATTACAAAATATTTTTGGTTAGTTTTTTTATCTTTTGAACTTTTGTTATTTTGGACGCACGAAACGCATTGTGACTGGTGTTATGTGACTTATGGACTTCTTTGAAGTTTCTATAGTATAAATTCACCTTGAGGGGTGAGGAATATGCAGCATAATGGATAGGCCACTCTTCCATCAGAGTGCTCCAGCTTATAGCTATACAGGATGAATCTAGGCTGATGGCTGGGCAAGACATCGCGAAGTTCATCCACATCAATATTCTATCAACGTAAATACTCATTTTTAATGCATGTACTGCTGAATTCTCATCTAAAAATGTAAGTTGTATTAGTGGAAATCCACCTCGATAAGTTCGTCAAGGCACACCAAGTGTTTTTCTCTGTTGATTTTCACTATAAAAATATAACAATCAGATGATGTGCATTTATAATAATATGGTCTTCAAGTACTCCTGAATTCTACAAACTGATAAGAGCCGCGTTGCATTTCTCCTTTCTGAAGCGGAATTTCTTGATGTCATCTTTCAACGCTGGTTCCAGGTCACAAACCGCTACGTTCTGAGCCTAAAGAGGGGGAAAAGGTGTTTTAGTTTATACGAAACTCTAAAGAAACTCAGCTGTCACCCTCTAAAAATAAATTACCAGAAAAGTGAATAAGAGCTTCGGGCATTGAGCCAAAATAGCAAAACATTTTCCCCGTTACATAATACAGTGCGCTTTGTAATATGATACACGCACAGTGACGACAGAATTATTACATCGCTGTCAAATAACATTTAACCTTTATTTTTAATAAAAGAGGATCCAGTTAGCCAAAAGCTTCCAGTTTCGCCCATTATGCAACATAAAACGTCCATGCCTATCCCGCAACAAGATTTGAAACTACCAAATAAGGAAGACAAACACCATGCCCAATCGGTAAGTAACATTAGCAGTGATACTGCTTTTTAGCCATAATCACTGAAGTTAGTCACCATAATAGGAGTTATTGGCAACTTTTCAATATAGTATTGAGGTTGGTGGTGGCAGGGCATATTATAAACGTACGTGCTTCACACGATGTTGATGCTGACAGACTTGTGTACATACACATATACAATTTCTCTTTTTACATGGGTTTGTTCGAAAGATGTCAAGCACTGAACAAAGTTACCCAAATTATGATGGCCTACAAGCACATTGGTGACACCTGATCTGACCTGTCAATTGTCAACTAGTGTTAATTTGGCACAGAATCTGGAAAATATATTTACGTCTTGACTGCCAATTAAGTAACATTACACAGAAAGTTCCTGGTCACTTAAATAATTGTAAATTGATATACATGTATGCAGTGTAAGTTATCGTTTTACTTGACAGTTGCCACAATCTGCAATAGCTAAGTATTATTATAATATTAACTATAATAATAGAACGATTTCCTAAATTGAAGAAAAGGAGAACTTGTTTTATTATTTTAAAAACTGTCAAGCTTTCAACTAACACCCACTACTGTTCCTCCACCCTGCTTTGGTCTAAATGACAATTGAAATAATTAGCATATCAAGTCCACCAAGGTTATCAGTCGTAGGCGTTTAATAGTATGCGATTTCCTGCACAAGTCCTCCGTGAATGGTTTAGAAAAAAATGTATAATATTTAATGTCTATAGACATTCTTGAACCTGGGAAAGCGACTTCGATGACGTCACGAACCACCCCTTTCGCTTTCCTTTTTTGCATTTATCAACGTTATGGTCAGTTGGAAGGGGGTAAATTAGGGTCAACGACTCAAGTTGACTATGTAAGATACTGCAAAGTTAGTGATATGATCTTTAGACTCACTTACCATGTTATTTCCAGAATTTTTCGGTAAGCTCAACTACCGACCACTATATTCCGTCAAATTCCAATTCCTTTGAAAAACCGTGGTGAATAGATGACCATGTGCTTCCGGTAACCTCAAGCCAGGTTAATTCGCACGCAAAATTGTATTTTGATCGGTCAACGTGTGCATGATCATCCACCCTTCAGCGAGGGTATGGCATTTGGCGTGCGGGGTGGAAAAGAAACACGCAGACTGGCACATCAACGTTTATTAGTCTATGACGTTGCGTTGGCACTACGCATAGAGTGGCACTAAAGCGTTGATTAGTTCATTCTGAAACCCATATTCTCAGCTGTGGAACTTCACTATTAAGGATAGCTGGCTTTGCCGAAAACCGATAACAAATTGCAAACGTGCCTTTTAAATGGAAAATAATTATGCCGTCTTTCTGATGATTTTCTATGAAAAAAAAAAGTATAGACGTTTCATGAGCCGGCGGATAGATGGCGCCATCCACCACATTAATTTTTTTCCGATTGCAGCATTTTGAGTTTCGTTTGTTATTACTTCCGTGGTTGGTGCAAATTCTGTTGATTTTATCCGCGTTTTAAATGATCCCGTATTTTGACTACACACTGGCTAAAGAAATAAGGTACGCGTTCGTCAAGCGCTTAGACCATAAGCTCATTCTCGATTTATTTGTTGGATAATATGAGAAATGCTTAACTTTTGTTGGCTGCAATATTACCTAGTTAGGATTTCATATAAGGTCAGGTCAGCCTACCCCCCATTGGCGTGGTGACCTCCAGAGGTTCGGTGCGTTTTGCGTAGTATTAATGCAGCTGTAAATGAACTGGAATAATTTGTGTAAGATTTACAGAGAAGGGATCATAACGGATAGAGGAATCGAAGTTTGATGCGTATTGACATTGTTTGAACTTCTTGTTCAAGTTGTGGCCGTAATGCAAAAGGTAGGACTGCCCATAAAATCCCGAATGTTGGGAAGTATGACTTTAAATACTACCTCTTGCAGTAAACGATTGCAGTACGTATTAAAATTCCTTTCGGGTAGATTCCAAATCTGTTAAATCGTAACCTGCTGGCCTGATCGTAAATTGCGTATGTGTGCGCATATTATGAAATGTATTTTCATTGCAATACGCTGTGGTTTGTTTCTTGTTTCACAGTGTTGTGACCATCTCTATGGTTCGAAAGGATTGCTGCATAGTAGTGTGACCTTTCATTCATTTTCGAACATTTTCCATTTGCTAATTATCACAAATGAATAACTGGAACTGGCGAATATAAAGGATACATCAGGTGATACCATGATAAAAGTTTCATAGATGCTTTGTGTGGCTTTATAAATCCTAAAAACAGTTAAAATGGCTATGTACGCCATGTAAACTTTTTTACAATGAGTTTGTTACCCACATAGCAGGTTCTTATGATGAGTACAATTAAAGTAGCTGTTGATCTTCAACAAGCAGTTACTAGTTAGCACGGAACAAGTCTTCTGTTGTCACCCCCTCCATCCTCCTGAAAAATCCTGGATCTGCCACTGGACGAGTTTTATTATGTCCGAAACACGTGAGACCACACACTGTTAAATCTGAAACAATAATCTAGAACAAAAAATCCATGCTTTGACGTTTTGCTTTTTTAAGTTTGCCAATTTCTGAGCTGCATTTGATTTAGGTATACTTTATGTGCTGTCTCCCATGCATTGACAGTTCCTATCCCACTGGAATGCTGACAACTCCAATAGGTTAAGATACTCTAAAAATAAAAATAAATAAGAGTATGTAAAGAAGATAAGTAAAAAAGTTTAGAAGTTAAAGAATTTTAGACGTGTATAAGGAGAAAAGTACTTATAAATGTGGCTTATAAATTTATATACTGTATATACTGAGATGTAATGGCGCTACAATGGAAGCTCGATCATCCGAGGTAGTTGGGACTGCGACTAACTCGCACATTTGATATCCTCAGATGATCGAAAGCATAAGTAAAAATTGGTAAAATTGTACAAGTAGGTATGAACAAACGAACACGAAAAGACAATTATTTTGTTACAACATAACTTATTAACAACTCACTTTTAATCAGATTATATAGCTTCCAACCAGCCCAGTACACTTTCACGCTCTTCCCCTACTTATCGGATAATCAAGCATTCGCTATAGCCTACATGAAAATTCTTGGCATAGTTGTTGAGTTAAGAAGGCTTTATGAATCTAAACATGGGGCCATCTCATCAAAGTTTGACGAAATGTATCATGACTATATTTCCTTATCAAATATGTGGGCCTTTTTCATAGAGTGCAAGAAATTTAGTTTGCGTAAGACGCCTCAACTTGATCTTCTCATGCGGGGTATTGCTCATCTGTTGCACGCTTCTCGGCATGCGAGTAATAGTTTTCAAATACGTGCTGTACGGTACACATGTTCGGAACAAATAAATTTGAACATTGCGGGTTGTGGGAAGTATGGAGGGAGCCTCTTCGGACGGCCTTCTCGGTTGTCCCTCGTACGCGCGACGTCATCGCTATCAAACTCGTTGTTGCAGCAGCAGGCTACCAGCTGACTGTGGTCTGTCTGTGGCTATTTCGATGGGCGACCTTTCTATTGTGCAGGGTCCCATGTAGTTGAGCGTAATCGGTCGGGGCTTGTTTCTCTTCCATTTTTCAGCCAGTTTCCATCCGTCATCCCACCACGGCCCTCTCGTAGCAAGCCTGGCCTCGAGTGGGAACTCGGACGACGGTGGTGTTTCGCCCCCACCGCGGAAGAAGCAACGCCTAAGTTCCGCTCCAACGGCCCTCATCATGCAATCCACAAGTAATGGCTGCTCCCAGCAGAATGGAGTCGATGCGAATCCAGTGCAAAACGGAGGCGAAAACAACGGCCTGCAGACGCCCAACGACGTCCAGAACGGGGAGACGACGAACGATTTGATGCCGAAAATTAAGTCGCGAAATGATCAGGACATTGTTAGGTTGATTGGCCAACACCTCAGGACATTAGGCCTCAAGTACGTACCAGCCTCCTTGTTGGCGTTTTAACCTTCGTCTACGTCGTTTTTCTGATCAAAAATATTCGGATTTACTGTGCTAAACGTTGGGGTGCAAAGAAAGATGCTATGTCGCGGTTAGGCCTAACGCGCAGGTAACAAAACAGCTGGAAGGGCATTGCTCAATGGCTGCTGCCCTGTGCGGAAAGCACCAGAATTTCAGAAACGGTTAGGTTGGGCGTTGTGAAAGCCTGGAATGTGAGGTTGGGGCTGGGAGGAAATGCGCTGTGTGTAAATACATAACGCGATCAGTTGTTGAAAGGGTATGTGTCGGATATTGCTCCTTGAACGAGTATTGATTGATACGTGGTCCGTTCACTAACTGGTTGAAATACTCAGGTAGTCGATCCTCACTGGCGATGAGGCGAGAAAACGTTTTTGAATTCCCAATTTAACGTCGCAGCTGTCAAATAAGGTTCAAATTGCAGCATTGCCTAACTGACCTTGCTTGACCTCGCCTAATTTACTCGGCTCACACTATTTAGTTGAGTATTTAAACGGATAGTGAAGCTCTCATTGCAGAGAAGGACGTCAAGGTGGTTTCTGAAATGTAATATGTGGGCTGTTAGCTTGCAAGGACTGAAAAGATTAGAACGTACTGTCATATGTGACAATAATAATTTGTCGTTCTGAACACTGTTAGTCCTTAAGGGCCAACGGTAAATCAGGCTTTTATAGTACTGAAGTTATAGTGATCCTATAACCTGATGCTTGTAAAGTTACCAGTGTCTGCAGCCTTAATTTAACGATAAACCCCAGGATAAACTAGTTTTGACATTGTCTTCCAAATTACACTGTGGGTAACTGGCTCACCATTCATATTAGTTAAATGTATGTTGGCCATATGCAGCTTCAAAATTGACTTTGTGACATTAAGAATTAATGCCATTGAAATCAGAAATGTGATATGAATATTAATTATGTATGGGACATTATACGAGAAGGGGATGGGAAGGACTTATTTTGATCGGCTTTTCTGCCGTGCTCATTTTGCATTCATGGTATATAATATGGTATTGAGCATGTGTTAAATATTTGCAGTCGGACGGCTGATCAGTTAATTCAGGAGTCAGGTTGCCGACTGGATCATCCTACTGCTGCTAAATTTCAAAGTCATGTGCTGGAGGGAGAATGGGCTAAAGTAAGCATTATTTGGTCTGTCCTGCTTATTCAAACCAATCTCCATTCATGTTAAATTGGCTACGAATGCTTCACCTAGCTTTGCCGGTGGCGAGAAACATTATTTTTCAAATTCATAACTGGGAAATGGAAATCAGTTGGAAATACTATGAAGAAACTACATTAAACTTTAAACGTTTTTTTATATAAATGTTGGGCTTTATTTATGTATAATCTCATTAACCAAACAAATGAATTATTCACTGCTTTATATGTGGGGTTCAAAAATTAATTCGGATTAATTTTATGGTAGACATCCAGTGTTTTTTATTTTAACAACGGGCTTTATAAAATTTGTCGTTGTGTTCAAGTGATTTCCCTTCTATCTGGGGCTTACATCATAAGATACTGATCGTTGGTCATGGAAGAGAAATTAACAGGGACATTGAGTTGGGTGAATTTATTGTTCACATTTGGACAGTTTCTTTTGTTTGAATACATCAAGTAATTGGCTGATCTATTTCCCTGTTTGCTCTTTCGAAGGCTGATGCAGATTTGAACGAGTTAAGGCTTTTATTGGATTCACCACAGTCGTTGGTGGTAGGTATCTTGTGTTTAAGGATAGTGACATTTTTGAAGCCAGTATAATAAAACTTGTATCAAACTTCCTCCTTTAGGAAATGAAGTTCTTGTTACTTGAACAGAAGTACTTGGAACATCTCGAGGATGGACGAGTTTTAGATGCCTTGCAGGCTTTAAGACAAGAACTCACTCCCTTACAGCATGACACTCAGCGTGTACACGAATTAAGCAGGTAGGTTGTTCCTTGGTTTTCTTACAAATGAAAACGTTTGACAGAGGGCCTCTAACATACATTTTCAAAAGGTATATGATGTGTGGAAATGGGGATGAACTTCGATCTACTGCTCGTTGGGAAGGCAAAGGTCGTGCATCTCGACAAAGGCTTATGGAAAGATTGCAAGGTATTTTTTCATTTCTTACAATTTTGATTTAGTTTACAGTTCTAAGACTGAAGAATTTTTTTCATCAGTATGTAAACTGTTTTCGAAAAATTATTTGCATGCTTAATTATTCTCAGCTTTCCTTCCGCCAAGCATCATGTTGCCTCCAAGACGATTGCGCACACTTCTCTCACAAGCCTTTGAACTGCAAAAGGAAAGATGTCCGTACCATAACACGAAGAATGATGGCGATTTAGAAAATGTCACGCTTTTAGTAGATCATGTGTGTACGAGGCGAGTAAAATCTTCTGTGCTTTTGCTAGATTTCGCATCATGTTGGGTTGATACTGACTCTTTATTTTTTTCAATTTGAAGAGAGCAGTTTCCTTGCGAGACTATCCAACTACTTACTGAGCACTGCGACGAAGTGTGGTTTTGCAAATTCTCTAACGATGGTAACAAACTGGCTACTGGATCCAAGGATACAACTGTCATCATTTGGACTATTGATCCAGTAAGTTTGCATGTTTGGTCAAGGTACCAATTGTAGTTTTTTCTCATCCTCCTTGTCTTTTTACTTTACCAAAGACATTTCAAATTAACATGTTTGTGCACATATTTTAAAACTATATATACAGTAAAACCTCCTCTAACGGACACCTCTAAATAACGGACATTTTCCCAAGTCCCAGTCCTTAACATAG
>JAQIXS010001878.1:0-26211 GCA_034700785.1 Rossiulus vilnensis | reverse complement strand
TCAGCAAACAAATGCCATGTGGTAGGGGGGAATCGTTCCCATTTTCAGGAGAATTCTCCTACGTCAGTAGCGATATCATATAGGGAAAATGAGTCGAAATTGATATTCATTTCAGAATGTTACATCGTTAGCAACATGTATATAATGTATGGTCACGTGCATGTATACTGAGATGGTCAGGGAAAATAGCACATGGCACCACATTAAATTAACAAAATGTCCACTTTTTAGGTTGTATGTACATACTCCAATGATACTCAGAACGTGCGTATATATCGGAAGATGCTGAAAAATGACAACTTCATGTAAACGTTTAGTAAATTTAATTTACGAAGTCTCCATCAAGTAACATTTATCTTCAACTTTAAATTAATATACGCTAAATGATTGTCAGAAGTCGATTTACATTCTCTTCTGCACGCTATCAGTTGGATAAATAATATCTCTCTTAGCAGTTTTGGTAACAATAATTACGATCGTACAACAACACAATTACATCAATCGGAATGTATTGTTTTCCTTGAATGCATTCATTGTTAGCATAATACAATTACATGGGTCACGCATAAAAGAATGCAAATGAAACTGTATTTGTACTTGCTTTTATAATCATTGGTACTATTGGTCGAATAATTTTGTCAAATCATTTTTATTAAAATTAACCATTTTAAATGTTGCCTTCCATTTTCATTTAATGAGATAAGACTTAACAGCTATACTATATTGTGCCCTAAAATGCACGAATGATTTCAAGGGGCATGCGTACATTTTAAGTGATTTCGGTTGGTTATATCGTCTCGGTTCCATGAAAGAAGTTGTTCTAAAGATAATCCAATAGGCTTTTCTTCTCGCATATAGGACATCTTATACCAAAACATAAATGCATAATGTATGGGAAGTTCTACAGCGTTAATTTCAACAAGCTTTCAACCTATAATTCATTTTTAACGCAAATTATGTTCCTTTGAATTCGGTATAGTCATACCAAGAACACATTTCCTTTACTCGTAAAATGCAATGCGTCAGAAATATTAGGCCTACATGCCATATGGATTCTAGCAACTTATCCTGGCTAATAAGAAAGGCTGCACGCATGTCTAAAATAAGGACATAGACCAAAGTGTGCTGTACAGTTTACATATAAGATATTACATTATAGGGCGTATATGTATGTACATGTAGTTTTATGACATTCGCATTTTAATATAAACTATTGTGCATATATACACGGATATGGCAATATGGATAGCAATATAAAGGTAGTCATGTCACGTAAAAGAGTGTAATAAATCTGATATACGATCTATAGCGTATACAGTATGATAACAAAATGCTGACCACTCAGGAGGACCTGAAGTAATATTTTGTTCCCATTTATTACGAAGGGATTATTATGAAATGGGGTTCGCTTCAGTTTGTCACATAATTGTAGCCTCTGGATATATATATATATATTTTATATACGCGCCATTCCGCCAATATTCATCTATATATTATCATGCAGGCAGCAGGATACCAGTTCCATAACACCTCATGGCAGATTTGCCATAGATTTGGATCTATATCAGATCGTGTATAACGTAGTTCATCCGAGGGTAAAAATCGTGTACTTCTGACTGCGACTTCAAAGACTTCATCGGGACTTCATTGACTTAAATGGGGTTTCAATGAGACTTGAATGATTTCAGTAACTTCAGGTTATCCATTCAATGAGTCGAAATAATGTTTTGTGGTATTTTATCCAGCTAAGGGATTGCCCATAAATTACATTAAGCTAAATGAGGTGGGCGATTCATGGAAACGTTACGTGCGTTATATGGGGTGGGGGTGTTTGTCTTAACGTAACGTTACAATTCTTTGCATATTCTGAAGTCTTAATATTAAGACTATATAAGATAATTTTGAAATTACACTCATACATCGCTATACAGACGCTCTTTATATGGCATTTCGTTATAACGGCCCTTGTTTTATGTCCATGTTTCGTTTTACGTCCCATAATGTTTCATCATACGGCTAAAATAAATGAAACCTAATAACACGTATACATGAAAGTGCATGGGTCTTTGAGGCGTATGGAAGCATTTTTGTTACTAGAATCTTCAATGGACACCCTCTTTTTTACACCTTTTAATTGTGTAACCCTGAACACGGGAGTGCAAGGGTACATCTTACATGGGCTTGAAATGAAAATGGGGCCAGGGAACAAAAGAGTAGAAAGCGAACATTTACTGGCATTTAAGAAATGATTGCACAAATTTCCCCAAAATACAAACTTAACTTTCCTGACTTTTCCAGTTTTTGAACAAATTTCTATGACCACCCTGAGCACTGAAACTGCAAAAAAGGACATATACAATATATGGAAAAGGGGGGGTTGTTGATTTAAATTTAGTAACAAATCATTACATGGGGCATGCTAGGGACTGGTGGAGTAATCTTACTCTACCAACCCTACTCACGAGCAGTACGGTATGTTTCGATTGTTTAAAATTCGCCAACAAAATTGCGAATACGAACACGGATTATGCTTCCAATCCGTTATCTACTTCTGGAACCAAACGTGCAGCCGTTAGTCATCTCCCTCTGGTGTTTAATACCCTCTGACTTCAGTGACTGCTAAAGGATTTCAATGACTTCAGTAGGGCTTCAAAGACTTCAACTAACATGTACACTTGACTTCAGAAGATGTTAGCCCCTCGAGGAAAAAACCCAACATATATTGTAATGAATCCTCTCTATCTCTCAGATTCTCTCAGATTTAGATTTTGTATGAAAGCCTGAAAGTACATGTATAACTTATGTGGCATATGTTGTTACAGTAAGTAGCTTACCGGCCCAATCCCACTGCAGTTGGCGCCATTCCCATACATGTACTACATACAATTGTATGCCCCACATCGCTCTCGCCTTTGCCTAAGGCAAGCTAAGTTTACATTTCTATTCATTTTCTGCATTTCCTATTTGTTATGGAACGCCATGAAGGAAAAAGCTAGATTACCATAGTAAGAGTTTATAGCCTAAATTTTACAGTACATAGAATTTTCTTATTGGTATTATTAATTTAGAGAGCGTCATATATCCGTACATTATCGAACAATGAGGTCACTTATCATGGATTTTAGCCTACATTTCAACCTACTTATTTTTTTTCGAAAAACTGTCACAAATGATGCACTGTGACAAGTAACACTGACGTTGGCTTAAAAATGATTACTAATGAAATGCCATAGGCAAATGTGTGTGGGAAAACACTATCGAGAATACATCTTTATAAATTGAAAAAATATTTATATCGAAGGGTAAATGCATACTTTTCGATCTTTGCAAATGGTTTATTGAGAACGTCTAGTTCGTTGATGAGTTTCGGTTAAGTATACACTATACATGTAGTCTAGCGTTTGGAGTCTGATGAAGGTTTTTGTTAAAAAAGACATTTTTACTAGCGGTGTCGAATAATTGTATATATTTTAATGGGTTGTTTCGTAACCATTTGCTATAACAGATAAACAGTATAGGCCTACTTGCGCCCCACTCTCCTCCCAGATCTTTGGCGCCCTTAGCACCACGTGAATCGCGTGAATAGGACCTTCAGAAAGCCTTATGAGTAAATGAATTTTCATTTTTATTTAGATTACAGTAAAATGAATGTAGCACGTAGACCTATAGGCAATTAAAAAATGTGTTTCCAAGGTGAACTTTGAATATTTGAGTTTGCTGACCAGTCGAACACTCCTCCTACAGTCCTGTCCATTTGCGTGGGGGGAGGAGAAATTGGCTACGGGTAGCGTAACATTAGCGTTTTTATACCCAAGCAAACAATCGAAAGCAATTTCTGATATTAATAAATCCTTTCCAAATTGCATTCAGTACGCTGACACGTTACGCGCGTTACGTCAAACAAACAATCTTCTCAAAATTAATGATTGGCGAGCATTCGTCACGAAAATTTCACGAATGTGGCTTTTTGCCATAAACAGTTCGGTCGTCAAACATAGGACTAAACTACACGGAGATTCACCGTACACGAATTGCACCCAACGATCGATTAATTTGTCACAACACGTTACATAAACTATTTCTATCCCTACCTCAACAAACGCCCAATAATAAATTCGTAAAATATATAGATGCGAAACACAAAACGCGTTTAAGCTTTAGCAATCACTATATACACGTAAACGATTAAAAAGCAACTAAGAAACGACTAAACTAAACAAAATACGATCACATACCCGGTCTCATGTCGTAGCTAGCCATAGCCTATGCATGTACATGTATGTAGACCGCACATTCACCAACAAAAACAAAACTATAAAACGCAGGAAATAAATAATTACTAATAATTTATAGCGTGGAAAATAAGATGCAGTATCTTCGATGACGTTATGATAGGCCATGTAGTTTAAAACAATTCCAATAACATCACCCATAAAGGAACGAATTCATCTTTGGGGATACATCTCCCCATCAGAAGTTGCTATTTAAAAGTTACCTGTTTGAGTTTCTTATATGTTTGCGTCGTTCAAAAAACGTGTTTTTTTGTCCATCCATCTACCGGTACACAGAATGGACGTGCGTTTATAACCGATCCCTTTCACATAATCTTCTCGTCACTCAATGGCTCGTTCTCATCTAGACCCTACACCCCAACCCCTTGCAAGAAATGGCTTTTTTTTCTTCTTAACCAAACCTTTCTACCTTTTTCTATCTAGTTGGAGCCCCACATAGAGTGCAGTCATAACAAATTGCTTAAGAGCGGAATCGCGCAAATTGTAACAAAAAAAAAAAAAGTTGAACATGAGCTGAAAATGACGATCAAGATGGATCAAGGAGGCAAAAGACGGAAAACAGCCGGTGAGAATTTGGGACGGAAATGTACACGTACACGCATGAGGTATAGTTTTGCACGTTGAAACACTGCACTGAAAAAAAGCACTTGTCCTTGAGATAATGGGACCCAAAATATTGCATACGTGTTACACGTACATGTCATAGCATAGCTAACGATGCCATTTCGATTGATATCGTACGTAGGCCTAAATTGAAAAAAAAAATCATTCCACTGGTAGGCCTACATGTTCACTGTATATGGTTTCGGAATTCAATTCATTATTTGGTCATTGGACGAACTAATCACCCGTATGGCACACTCCACCATACGTTGTAATAAACACATGCTCTAGTCTAGGTATTCAATCGTAATTGTTTTGTTTGTTTTCAGCTTAATTTCCATATTAAAAAAGCCGTCTTTGGGTTTAGAAGAAACGCACTCGTTAAATGAATAAAAACTTGGTTAAAAATGGTGCTGGGCGTGTAATTTTAACGAGGGTGCATGACCCTGCTCGGTTTTGACAGCTGAATTACGTGTGTCGTCTATATGGACGATTAGTTGGTATGGCACCCAGCCCAGCTGGATCCATTTCGAAAGAGGCAGGGCGAGGCGAGGGTTAAAAACCACGTTAGCGCGGTTGAAAAAGACCCAAAAATCATCGTTAGGGTTCACCACATTTCGATGGTTAACACTCTTGAAATACGGCCCCAAACGACCCAACACCAATGGAAGAGATCAACTTACATCGGAGAGCATGCATCACGTACACGTACATTATATCCTATATTTAAACTAACCATGTCTACAGTTTTTAAATAGATAACGAAATTGAAGAAACATTAGATTTCGTTCAATTCCTTAATTAAGGTCATCATCGGATAATGTACGTGCATTAAGTTAGCCATAAATTTCATTTACTTTTTTGATGACAGAATTGCTAGGAAAGATTTCTACACGTACAGAGTTTCAGGATCATTGTGGGCCTTCTTCAAAACAAGTCATCCCGACTCTTGTACATAGTACGAGCGTTACATCATGGAGTGTCTTTAAGTATGGACACGTACTTCAAACGTGCCTGACAAAAAATAAAGTCTACACGTCAATTTAAATCCATATCTAGATTTTATATCAAATACACACCGTGCAAATATTATATAGACAATAAATTGGTATATTTAGCGTGATATCGGTTAATAAAATGAAAGAGCCATATCCAATAGTATATGCATAAGAGTCAAAATGTTAGATCTACGCTATTCTAGTGTGACCGTTCTAGCTTTGATACTGTACGGACCGGTATTTTTCAGCTTCAATTATAATTGCATGACAATTTCATAGCAACTTTATTATTTGGCTTTAATTTAGCTCCGATTACTATTACACTGTATTTTCTTTATTAACCGATTTATTAGAAGGTACTTACTACTTAGACGATATTAATGCCGGACTGTTTCAGACATGGATCTTATACTGTAGGCCTATGCTGTTTTCATTATCTTCAAGAAATCGAAGAATTACATACCGGTATATGTATTAAAAAATTAACGATGATATTAGTAAAAATATTCAGCACCAATTTGCGCCTTACCGCCTTGCGATCAAGCCCATTTCGAAAACTCGTATGAGTCGGGTTCTGATCGATATCAAGAGAATGAGCAAATTCAAATGAATCACCCTGTACTTGATTTTAAGGTATTCATTTCTGCTCTCAATAGTTGGCCACTACTTCGAAGTCGTCTGAAACTTGTAGGTCAGCGAATAGCTATGTCCTTTGACCATTGAAGCTGCGGCTTTATTGTCGGTGATGGATTGGGTTGTCCATTCTATCTTATATTGTGAATATTAGAATTGCAAAACGAACTTGTGATAACATTTTTGAAAAAGTAACGAGTTAAATTGAAAATAGTACGTCAGCGCACATCCTTATTATACCACATAAAAGTACTGAATTAATATTTTTTTTAAATTAATAATTACGCCTCTGGCCCTAAGTTTGTCTTTGCTTTTATAAAAATAATAATTTCATTGATTTTAAATGAAATAGCAGCTGGTCATAATATTTGAATCAAAATAGAGATGCTTCCTTGATTCAAATATTTTGATAAGATGCTATTAACAGCACATTGGATATTTCTGTTAATATTCAAGTCATATTCAATGTCTGAGAAACTTTTCGGCTAAAGATGGCACAATCCCGGTGAAATTTAACGATAATTCTGTTCGTTTGTTTCGAAACAGACGCGTTTTAAGTCATTGTTTGAAAACGTGTGACGTGCATGCAGAGCCCCTAGTGGGTAACTTTTAAGTACACGCATTGGATGATTACGTCGCTCCAGAAAAGCCCGCACACGCCTTTAGAGAAAGCGCCGTTATGTTCGGACTAGAGTCAATAGCGCCATTCTGCCAATTACGGATACTGGAGAATGAAAAGCAGTTAAACATTGCTTCGAAATTCGCGGGTAAATTGATTCTGCTAATTTCTATCAAAAAACAATTCAATGGGCAATTGATAAATGGCATTAAGCTATCGCAAACAAATATTGAACATTATCCTAAATATTTTTTTTAAAGTAAAATTTCTTAAATTGTTTTGCTTTGTATCAGTCACGAATTTCAGTAAATTTTCCTAAAATATATTTCTTATAGATGTAAATTATTAATAGCACGCAATGGAGAATTTCTATAAAATCGTAATATTAAATAATGAATTAACTACTTTTTGTAGTAAATCTTTTCGTCTTTCTCTCTTTTATTGAATTTCCTACAGCAACTTTTCATATATATTATTGAGAAAGAATGAAACACTGTACATGAACCTTTTTGGAAATGAAGTTAAGTGCCTTTTGTAATAAACAAGTGGGTCTATCTATTATAGCAATTTTCCCAAAACAGTATGCAGGCAATGTAGGCCTACAGGGGTATTACAAATGATTTATCCAAATCCAATAAAATCCTGTAATTTGCAAACTATCTAACTGGGTCGACCATACCAGACTTACAGTACGTGTAAAACGAAAGAGAAATGCTTACTTTTGAAATGTGCCCATAATGATATCCGTACGACACACCAGGTGGCAGCACAAAGTCTACTGAAAAAATGGAGGCTATGCAACATAAGGCGTTTTTGCATTGCGAAGTATGGCTAATGCTCATCCTTGAAATTATGCTTCCGCTTAGAATTCCAAAGGAACTTTGTAGTGACATAACAAAAAACCTGGCCAGTTTCTAGTTATTGTAATGTAATAATCGCTGTACATGCATTCTTAATCCGGTGCTGTGCCTTAAAATTACTCTGGTCAAGGAGACTGTGGTCAGACATTATAATGCTATAGAAAACGCGCATTTTAAGTCCATGCAGTTGCGTTCAGCATGTTTATTTTCAGTGCAAAGTAATTGTGGTAAATGCATAAGCTACACTCAAATTGATTCGGGTGAAACACCGGTGCAAGTACTTTTCTCTATTTCTCCCTGTCATTTTTTCAGAGAATTTCAACAGGTGTTATTTGTTTTATTCAACAGTGAATATTTTTTTTTTAATGTTGATAGCATGGTGGGTCTACTCCCGTATTATTTATTGGCATTATCATAATAAGCGCCAGCCTATCAATATTTTTTTCGGGATCCACCCTTGAGCATAGGATACATTGAGCACTTTTATTATTATTATTCATGCAGCTATTGCATAAACTTCGTATTAAGCGTACAATAGATTCATTGTTAAGTGTTTTGAGTATTTAGATCCTACAGAGGAATTTGTACCTGCTGTCGGAAATATTTTCCTCTGGGAATCCATCGTTTGATTTGAGAAATACGCAAATAGAAAATGAAGAAACCCATATATTTCCATGTATTGTTCATTTCGTGTACAGAAAAAAGAAAACATCAGTACATACTACCTTTAAGGAGGTTGATACTCTTATAGCTGTTTTTTTAATTTCTTGTGCTACATCAGCAATAAGTATTTTCTGAACACTTTAAAAAGAAAAAGAGAAATGTAAACTTCTCTGGCCTTTACTGGGTTTCCAAAATATGTGTTAAGTATGGCATCGACATCGATCGATATTCATTCACTGTGATGACACAATGAACTTAAATTGTACACATAACGTCCTGTTTTAAATCAATGAACATATTTCAATATTTTCGGCTTAATTTGAGAGTGTGGACAGGCGCAGCTCTAGGGGCCGGCGTGGTGGGCCAAACTCAGGTGAACAATCGCCAGGAGTAATGTACATTTGTACTCAAATGTACTCATGCTATAACAGGGGGTCAGCCAATTCAGACGTCCAATTTGTATTCGTACTGTGCGAGAGTTAGTTTTCACTGTATCCGATATTCGGATTAACCAAGGTAATACCACCTCGGATAAGCACTCGGTTAACTTACATTGTATGTGCCGAGCAGACAAACATTGAAAAAGCGTCATAACAAGAAGGGAAAGAGCGCCAAGATGTAGGCTACTGACCGGTTGGATTCTATTAAATCCGATTAAAAGCGAGATTTTAACAACTTATTTTCGAAAAGAATAATTTTATTCTTACTGTGCTCGTTAGTTCATAATCAACCTCGGATAATCGAGCTTTTTCTGTGCATTGAAACCTGTTAATAGCCACTACTAATGAACTGAATATCCAATAAAAATGAGCAAACAAGACGACGCTCATTTGTCATTTTCAATTTGACGTATCTAAAAAAAATCACGCAAAGGACGATAGTTAACATTAACGTCCGTCCTGAAATAACGTCATTAGAAAGTCACGTATTGACAAACTACGTTTATTATAGTATAATAATTATGCTATATAAGATCGAATGTCGAAAGCCGGAAAAAGACGTCATTCAATATTAATGTATACGACGACAAACGTTAGGTCGGATGACATCTGGTTTTGGTCTATCGTTTTACCTATTCAAAACGACACACGTGTTTTGTCCAAATAAATTAAGTAACGTTGAATTATAATGGATTAAGGAATAGGTAGCGAAATAACGGATTCAAGGTGCGCTTCTAAAATCCGCCAGGAGAAGAGGCTAAAAAAAGTAATTTGTATGTTACTTCCTTTGTGGGGGAATTGGAAAGTTCATATTTTTTAAAATATGAACCTTAAATTAGCACTACTACTCGACATTTTCGATTATAAATTCTGTAGTAAGTAAACATCGAGTTAAGCGATGATACAAGATGCAATATCAACCTCAACAGTATAACGTTACTGATTTAACAAAGCTCGTACGCTGTACACGTACATGTACATGTATATAGGCTATAATACATAAAAACATCACTATTACACCGAGGAGGTCACTTTGGAACCGATCGCTATCCGTCGAAAACTCATGTGCATTATAGCGAAGTTCATTACATTGAGTATATTGAGTGAAAGAAAGAAAGAAAGGGATCGAAGGGATGGCCTACTACATATATGTATGTATTTTGACAGAGTGCAGACGCGCGTCTTATACATTATATAGCATATGGAGATTTTTAAAGAAATAAGGAAAACCATCTTTATGTCTTCTATTGTAATCTCTGAAACGTTTCAACCGTTAGCTTACTGGGTGGCGTTCAGACCCCGACACACTTTACTGGAAAGACTCCCCACACCAAACGCCTAAAACTTTCTATAAATATATTTCTATGAGAAAACGCAGACCAAGGTTTATATCGTCAAAGGATGGCCATGGCGTGTGTTGAAGATAGCGAAACTCAACCAATTTGTTCGCCTTTTTACTTATACACCGTATAGTATACGTGGCGCGCTTAACAAGACAAATAGCTGCGGTATTTATCGTTGTATGAGATATACACGTGTATACGTGTATATGTATGTGAACATGCATAGGAGGTATAAAGGACTACTGTATTCTTAACGTGCTTAAAGTCAATGTAGTTAAACGATGAAACGTTTAACCTGCCATCATATCCCTCCCCGAGCGAACTAAAGAAAAATATTTCACCTTATATATAGTTTATATTAGACAATAAACCCTCCATTTTTTATTCGAGGGGACTTACTTATAGGAAGTGGGGCGAGGGTACGATTTACCTGAATGCGGACCTATTAATATCATTTTCATGTAATTCACGAGGGGATACAATTAATTGATCGTTCATTTGGTGTACAGCGTAAGCGATATATAATATTCGTGACAACAGCATTCGTACTATAAGGTCATGGTCTGTGACATCGTAATATATACAAAGAGTGCCCTTTTCTGGGTGGCGGTCAATTATACGCGTCTGCATAATGCCTATCATGATATATATATTAAAGCCAATTCTTCATATGTGCATACAGATATATGGCGTATTTTATATAACTTAAAAATGCCTAGTTTATTTATTAATATAAAAATTAGAAATCAAATTCGCAAAATCACGCTGTTGATTTCTCCATCACAATTTTTGCATGGAGGGAAGTGTCAGTCTAAGTTTTAATACAGACAGAAATTAAAATCCCAACAATTTTAAATTTAAAAGCATTTCTTACCATGGACGTTTGATCTGTACCTTGCGAACAAAAATTCCGATATTGTAAAAAATCTGACGTATGCACGTCCGGCTTAAATTATTTATGTTGAATGCTAAATGTATTTTACCCCAAATAAAGTTGATCGTACAAAACGACCCTATTGCATTTATATTATTTCTAAAACAACCCGACATTGTTTTAAAAGAATCGAGATAAAATCTACGTTGTCCTCCGTAAATATTCTCCGAAAATGAAAGCAGAATTTCCATGTACGAATTTTTGTCGATATTTATGTTTTTATTACTTAATGGAAAGTTTTAATATAATGTGAAGGTAATTCATCCCCGATCCATTGTAAGATCTTAAATGAAGATGCCATATGCGAAATAAGACGCAAATTAACGATTGTCAACGTGTTTTTTTTTTTAAAAAAAGAATGACTAATTTTTTATCAATTTGAAGCAATATTATAGACATATTTTTATTCCTTGTAAATAAAAGATAAACGCATGCATAATGATGTTAATTTATCAGTTGGTCTTTATTAAAAAATACGATCACTAAATTCGCATCATTTGCATATAAAAACGATAAAGATAGCCTATTATAATTGTTTAATATTTTATTACTGCGTAATAATTTCTTTGCTTTATGATTGTAATTAACTGAAATAGTCACGAAAAACGAGTCTACTTATATTTGCTAATAAACGTTGAAAAATCCCCTGTACAAGTACACATACGTAGGCCTGAAATTAACCTGATACAAATGTAAAGCGTTTGAAGAATTACTTCAGTATATAAGGTGCAACTGAACTACTTATCTGATTAAGAGGGATCAGTATAATGTTTCTAAATTTTTTTTTCGCCTTTCAAAATTGGATTAAAACGCAGTATGATTTTCTCCTTTTCTGCATATACATGTACGTTTACACCGACGGAAAGTTCTGCTTAATACTAGTCATTCGTAATCATTTGTTATACAAACACTATCTGGATTGAAGCTATCAATATAAAGAAATGGTGCAATCTATGTAAGGCGTGAATGATACACTCGATGATACAGCCCCACATTAAT
The DNA here is from genome assembly GCA_034700785.1 of Rossiulus vilnensis. Classification (NCBI taxonomy): domain Eukaryota; kingdom Metazoa; phylum Arthropoda; class Diplopoda; order Julida; family Julidae; genus Rossiulus; species Rossiulus vilnensis. The sequence continues at coordinate 13,827 of JAQIXS010001878.1, read as the reverse complement.
CCCATTTAGCGTATCAGTGAATACGTGATAAATAGGCCTGTATGTGGCTCGTCATATATAACTGCCAAAATAACGTCGAACTTTAAACATCCATCACGTGTTATATAAATCGACAAATTAGTGGATCAACGAATGAATGCTTAAACAAATTCAAATATATTTTAAAGCCAATAAATACTGTATATATATAGGCCTACATGTAAAAGATACGCCAGCCCTCATGGATATATGACTTCGGATTTATATATAGTGACATGCAAATGAATACAACATATTGTGTAGATTGTATACTCGACAATAGATTAAGATTAAAATATAGGACCTAGTAATTCCTTCCTTAATCTAACATGGATAGGCCTATGTTAAGCCATATTCTTCCCATGTTGAAATCATTTATGACACGTAAAAACCATGTACATTGGTAATTTATTTAGTAAATCTTACGCACGATTATATTTACAAACATGGTTAATTCTTTAAAAGCAACGAATACGAATATACAAGTATACTGACATGTTGAGCGACAAAATGTTCGTAAAGAGCATACATAAAATAACATGTCATCCCTTCATTACACCTGCTTTTCTTTGATTAAGCAATTGTAGGAGTGTAGGTACATGTATCTATGATAAAACTGAGTTTAAAATCCGTGGCTATAAAGTTACATTTCAATTTCTTTCACAACTAGTGTCATTCTAAGACATTCAATGTCAAATTGAAGACTTACTGAAAAATTACCTTATCGCGAAAAATTACGAGTTAAAACTCGTAAAATAACTCGTTTAAAAAACACTTTACGTATCTTATATAAATGGGGTGTCAAACATACATGTAGTTTGAAATAAATCTTACTGTAGGCTATACATGCCAAAACATGTATTGTACCAGCATCTTTATATACAGTAAACTGTAAAGGTTCTGTATATATCAGGAATGAAAACCACTAAATGGGTCCACATGAGCCTCCCAATAGTAACTTTTAAAAAATTGTTCAACCACGATCAATAATCATATCATACCAAAGGCTAATTGTGCCACATACTGAATACATGTAGTAAAAAAAAGCTGGGGAAACACTAACTGGCATTGGCACAATAAACTTGCAACGTAATACGTAAAGTAATCCACTTCTGGAGAGGGTGGAAAGGGGGGAGGCGAGGTAAGATTGGGATGGAATAGGGTGCACCTGTGTCCAATCACTCGGCGCAATAATTCAGCCCCAATTTCAAATACATGAACGAATGTAGCGAATTTCTATGCAGCGCTCAGCGTTTCGTAGAATATATGAAAGCAAGCGATTGCAGCCTACATTGTCTGCTATAGCAAGTTTCTTGTTGCTTTCTGCATTTTATGAGCATCAATTTTAAACATATTGACAGGCTGTGAACAAGCGTATATTTCAACTTTCACTGTCATTTTTCCCTGTGAAAACAAAACATTATTAGTATTATAATAACTAAGATGATCATAAAAATTGTATACAGTGTTTCCATGTGTCTACAGTTTTATTTTGAAGAGCAACACCTTGTCATTCACGTCCTTTCATAGGGCATAAACCAATGTGGAAGGTCGGCTTTGAGTGGGGATAAAACATCGCCAACTTATGCGTGATAAACACATAGATCGAAGATGTCGTTAATTGGTCATCGGACACAATGACACCGTTGTAATTTTTTTTTAAAAAAACACAAGCGCAGTAATGTTGAGGGTAATCCATAACTTAGATCACCTCGTGGTTTGATATATAGGCTATCCTCATGGTTCCATAGCAACTATTCCTGGACAGTTTTGACGAGATCAACGTTCAATTTCGTTCCCACGACTTCTATGCAGTATTAATAATCGAGAATTGACACGCCATGCTATTCCACGAAAATCGATAAGCTAGGCGTGGGCAGCCAATGAGGAAAGCAGGCTCCACCCCAAGCACGACGATGGTCACGTTTCAGCTAGGGATACATGTATATATATGACGGGACATCGTAGGAGGACCTCCCCAAATGGCGCGTATAGACGTCATGCGCACGCGTCTACACATCCAACTCCTCTTTTATTTTCTCATGATCATCACGCCATAGCCGTAGCTGCATGGTCTTCGCCTTTCGCTTATACTACTAATACATTATATACAAATTGTACATTATGCTTTGTACTGTATATATTTATTGCATATGAGTGGAGAAAAAAAAAGTTGCTCTTAAGACTTCGATGGACGTTTGTTACACACCGCTCTCCAATAAGTTCTACGGAAATTCGACAAAATGTGGACTTTAACGTGAATTCAATCGAAGACTAGCCGGATTATCCTCGTAACAAAAGTGGCAATTATCACGTTTAAAACGACGAATTACATAAATGTTGTTAACTCCACCATATACGTATGCAGGAGATGGCCATCTCGAAGAAAACTACGTGTAAGGACATCGTCGTGCATCCAAGCACTCACTGAAACCTGCATACGAAATACCGGAACCGAAACTTGAATGATTTACTCGTTATAGAAGAACACAATTTCGGGATATGAAATGTTTTTAATTTTGGTTATTGAACGATCTGTGGGTGCATCGACTGCCTCGTTTCTTAAAATTATCCGCGAGTGCTGAACATCACGTAAGTGTACGGACAACGTTTTGAAAAAAAAAAAAAAAAAAAAAAAAGAGTTAAAATCTGAGCTGAGCTTGATTATCACGCGTAACAAGTGGAGCGTCTAACTTTGGACGCGTCCCTCATTTCATTTAGGTGCATGAAAGAAAGGACTCGTATAATACGATGCTGTCCAACTCAGCGGCTGTCATGTCCGCTATCACGACTCCATTTTCGGTGAAAGACATCTTGAACTTGACCGATCCCTCGGCCGAAATGGATCCGCAAAACATGTTCTTCCGAAGCCCCGAATTCGAGCGCATTCTGTTCGACGATTCTTGTTCCTCCAGCGGCCTAGGCATGGACCCAGCAGTGGCCATCGTCCAGCAACAGCAGCAGCAGCAGCAGCAGGTGGGGCCGCGAAGTGGCGACAGTCCGTTGTCACCATGCGACAACGACGACAATCATCAGCACGTGATGGACATCCACGACATGTCCACCACGCTGACCAACCTACCCGCTTCCTCCAATACTTCGCCAATGTCCAGCGCTCATTTGACCATGGCGTTTCCGTCTCTGCACTATCAACTGAAGGAGACATGCAATGGATCACCTTTGGCGTACGGCACCAACGGCTATCACGTGACGCCGCTCACGTCGCCGCACGTCCAGAGTTTGTCGCACCTGTGTCCGCCTTATCCGGTTTGCGTCAACGGCGACGAACCCTTGTTCTCCGAAGAAACCACCTGCATTCCGCAACACGAATCCATCGAAGATATCCATTTGGAGAAGAGTAAGTAGATACCGTCCTATCCTCTGTCTGCACCATCTGACAAATTCTGGCTTAATTAGCATGATCTTCACCCTTTTGTTCCGTCCCACTTAGAACACGGGTCAAACATTTACACTTTGGGCAAAGCTCGTTTTGCTTCTTTTGCACGATATATTTACTTTTAAAAAGGGAATTGTTAAATCTCCGATTGAATACATGTATTTCCTGCTAATAGCTGCTAGTAGATGGACTTGTAGAAAGAAAAGTGTTCCATCAATGACTCAGGAAATCATTACCAGCAATTTCTTATAAGTGACGTCATTAAAGTACAAGTACGACGTGTATTTTCATAATGTCACCTGTAAAAACTGTTCAATTTGTACTTTATCGTAACTTGGTGTAACCTAACCTTCTAACGCTTCTAATTCTGACTTTCACTTACTGTAATTAACAGAGCATTTTTTGCCCGTAGTAAATTCACTACAAGTTACGAGGAAATTGCAATTGCTAATAGCCTACTTTTGAGGAACGCAACACTTGTAATTTGATAACTTGTAAGGTATGGATGGTATGGTATGAGGTAGGATATATGTATACATACATATAGTATAGGATGTTTGTTTGCCGAACACAACAACTTGCAGGTGACAACTTATACCTATCATTCCATAGCTCTACAAGTACAAGACCATAACGTTTGTGGAATAGGGCCTAGAGGTACCACTAAGCATGTGTATTATGCAGTACTATGCGTAGGATCGAGCGAGGAAATCGAACAGAATTAAAAAGTTTTATGGTTTTGCAATTTATAACATTGAATACATTATTATGTTAAACATTGACGAATTCGTTTTATATAATCAATAAATAGCATTTGCTCAAAAGAGCATGTCCATTATACATGCACAATCGATTTTCGTTACTAAGTCTTGACAACTGTTAAACATTAACAAATCATTGTTGTACGTCATGAACTACTCCGAAATTGACGATTTCTATGCTCGTATTATTTAAATAAAACTGCTTGATTGCTCGTGGACTATAGTCTATATTCTGAGAAAATATTATATGGGGCCCAACCCTCGTTAAAGCAATCATTAAATATAATACTAAAAATGACCTAGATACGTGATAGAATATAGTGGAAATAGCCTACATGTAGTTCTACGAGGACAAGTTGGAGACACGTGAAAAAGGTATACATGTGTAGTTTGGATTTTACTCATGTACTGTAACATACAAGCTTGTATATTCCACTAACAATATGGACTATAAAACTTTTTTGATATTTGTCATGTATTCCATTTATACTCCATAGTCGTGCGGCTTGGGTTTCTGAACCCTTCCTTTATCGTTTGTCTTTTAGGATGTCCTATTCTTGCGGATGATAAACTTATCTCATGCTACCATACCATCCTGACCTAAATTCCTATTATTTGTGCTATTTTCACCATAACATTTTCCATTCAGTATGTCTCTAATACCATTTTTTTTAAAAATTAATTGACCTACTTAATTCATTGATCAACTCAAAAAAGTAAACTTTATGCGTTCATTAACACGATTTATGGCATACGCATGCATACAGTGTGCTTCTATACAGTAAATGGGTGTTAGATCATACACTCAACTGTAATTCTGCAAGAGCTATCTTAAATAAATACATTTTTTATAATGCATGCAAAGAAACGTCGTTTAATTTAAGGGACAAACATTTCGGAGATTCTGCACGTTTGCAGCCACGTTGTTTTAAAAAGTTGTAACGAGCTAAATGAGTTTTTCGTAGGTCTGAATTCTCATTTCGGATATTTCTTTTGCGAATAAAGCAGCCGTAGTATACACGTTTGTTAGCTTTCTCAGGTGAGAAAATAAAACCAGCTGAAAGGGCATGATTTGGTGTGTGTAACAAGTAGCCTACTCACGCATTAAGTGCAACGCGTAATAGACATAACGTAAAACATATCGGTCAAGTGGTTTTCTTCTGGGTGTAAATATCAATTAAGTTAACCTTTAAATAAATAGATGCGTATCAGCGAAGTACTTGGATGAAATAGCGGGGAGAAAAGAGTACCCTTACATTATACATAAGGACCACTTGACGAGGGATGAGTTGCCTCGTATACTGTACATACAGCAGCGCCACCACTTCAAGTAACAGTTGTATTCACGGAGAGAAACCACGTGTGCAGGGCATCAAATTCAACAATCTTCTTCTTTTTCTTCACTTTTTAACATTTACCGTTTCATCCATCGATCGAAATAACTACGTTTGAGCTACTGTATATATTGCATGCATGCAGTATAAACATGTACACTATAAACGTTAACTTACAATCCTAGGTCAGTACCGTTCAGTAACACACTTTTCGAAGTTATTGAAGTCTCAGATAAAAAAAAAACCTGCCATAAATTCTCATGCACAATATTATTACTCCACCAAATCTGCATCTCACTTACTGTGTCGCTCTTGCGTGCAGTTATATCGAACTACATATCGTTCACCAATCCAAATATAATATCGTCTTTATGCCATATTCTCACAAGGCATCAATAATGAGGCCCATTCAATTTAACATCCTCGAACTTTCAAAATGTGTTATTTGTTACACTTTTTATAATTCCTCCTTTAATGCACAACAATAAAATTAATCGGTGGCATACAGAGGAAATTTAATGCCACGGTTCTTGAGTCACCGTCTTTATATTCGTAGTATAACTAATACAGATGGCGTTGAACGTCGCGTCGCGTCACCCAAATATATTTCTGCCCAGGATAGGGGGCAGTACAGATCACTGTGTGTATTGTCAAAATGTTGGCTGGGCATGCAGTGGCGCCATTGGAGATTTCAATGACATACTGTACCCTATATTGAGAATGAAGTCGCTTCAACGTGGCATCCCGAGCGTACTTTTTAATAATGATATCAAATTAACCCAAATTAGTTCAGAACAAGCAATTAGTGTTAATATCGATTTATCAAAATGAAACAGGACGTGTCCAGGCGTGCGAGGAAGATGTCCCATCCGTTAATAAGGGCAGTTCATAAATATCAACACTATTTTGACACTCTTGACTGACACACGTTTAATTTAAGCACCAATGAATCCTTATTTAAAGCACAGTAGCGTTTTCTTCGAATTTTTAGACGACAAATATTGTGATCTTCGTAGAATTTTCTAAATTGCTTTTCTTCTTTGCATTTTCAGACAAATCTCCGAATTGCTTGTTGGAAAATGATGACATGGTTTTGTGTAAAATGAAGCAGTGCAACACTAATGGTGACACCACCAGGTGCCAGCAGCAGCAACAGCAGCAGCACCAGCGAGGAGTTTCGCAATCACAACAACAACAACAGCCGCGCACCAAGCGGAAACCCCGCGTACTTTTTTCTCAGGCTCAAGTGTACGAATTGGAACGGCGTTTCAAACAGCAGCGCTACCTGTCGGCGCCAGAGAGAGAACATTTGGCGCAAATGCTAAAACTCACTTCGACGCAAGTGAAAATTTGGTTTCAAAATCGGCGTTATAAATGCAAAAGACAAAGACAGGACAAAACGCTGGAATTAACGGCGAATTTTCAACCGCCCAGAAGAGTGGCGGTTCCGGTTCTTGTACGGGATGGCAAACCCTGTCCGTCCACTTACCCACCCCCTTACGCCGTCAACGTCAATTCCTACGGTTATTACAATGCAATTACTAATTACGTACCAGCTGCGCCTAATTATTCGAACGTGGTCAACGGACCTCCTCACCAAATCAATTCCCAACAAGGAATCCGAGCGTGGTAGCCACACGTACTGATCAATAAGGACTGCGGTGACCAATCTGACCACGCGATAGCTAATTAAGTAACCGTTAGGCGGATTCATCTATGTACATTTAGTATTAAAAGACGTCATTCCACGTTCGCTGGCATGTAGGCTATCTCTCTCAACTGCTATAACATTTCAACATCGATCCGTCAACCAGCGAATGAAAATTAGGTGGATTTTTTTTTCTTCTTCTTGTTTTAATTTATGCGAGAATGCATTATAATATAATACTACTGAGCGTTCGGATTCTCAGATTTAGGCCTATCGGACGCGCGCTGTGCATGGTTTACCTCTGTAATGATATCGATGAAAGAATAAAAGTGTCAAGTTTACACGTACATGTTTAACGTGCACGGCTTATTACTTTTCTTCTGAAAGTAATTATGAAAAACTTAGTAATACGATCACACAATTGCCATTGACATGTCAGATGGCCAAATTAGGGATTGACCACCGGCCGAGAGCGGACAAAGGGATGAGGGAAGTTAATTTGATTTTTTTTACATCTTATTTTTAACCCTTTTTGTAAAACCACACACGAGCCTTAGAGTTTATTTTTTAAAAAATTTGAAAGTTAACAAGTTTTCTTACATTTTTATACAATTTGTTTTGTAGTTATAATATTCATTTAACGCATTTCAGTTCTCCACTTATGGATTTTAGCTTCCATTTCTATACCATTTGTGGATTGTGGAAATATTGTTCATTTAATTACTAAATTTGGTTATCTTTTTCTGTACAAAATTTCTAACTATATATTTCTAATGATGTTTTGTTTCTAAACGGTAGCTCGAAGACTGCCTTCCCCTTGAGCAGAATTTGAAAACGATTTCAAAGTTTCATAATTTCTTTATTCTAGGCCCACTAAGTTTGCGATTCGTCGCTATGGGATAATTCGTCAATTGTATAGGCCCTACGAATAAACCTCAGAAAAACTCACGGTCACGGATAAAATTAATAAAAAATGTATTGTTAAATTAGAATTGATGTAACGAGTTTGGTTTCTTTATAGCAATTTGTATTGAAATTTTTTGGGCATGTAAGGTTGTTCGTATATGTTTTGTATAAGCTATGACGTCTGTGTTTCAGCAATTTCTCAAATTATGAACTATTCGTTCAACAGTCAGTTTTTAATAGAATGTTTACGGTGTCGCGTATGTTGATCAACTCTATAAGCAAAATTGAGTTACTTTGTGTATTTTATGAAACGATAAGCCGCAGACGCATGAATGTTATAACCTTTGCATGAAACTCGAAAAATTAACTTGAATTACATGTATATGCATGGACAATACATGTATTTAGTAGGGAGGATACTGTTTGTCCTTCGTCCCTCCTCCCCTTAATGAGGTATGCGTGAAGAATGGCCGGCATTAGGAGGCGACATAAAGATTCGAACTCCATTTTTTTTACAGCCACTATGCAATAGCAAACAAAATCTAAATTTTCATGGTGGTATAATTATGTACATGTATTTTTGTGCATTTTCTGTCTGACACGCCGTGGCTATCTCCCACATCCGCCATTCATTTGTCTTTGGGGTTTTTTTAAATCAAATTTACGAGCTTGTCTCACAATGTGTTTATCCGAACATTTTGTAGGCTAATGGACATTGCTTGTTAAGCGTTGTCAATATCTCCGAATATGACAGCGCAATAATATACACGAATATACTCTATAAGCTTCATTGAAAGCTCGATTAGCGTCGTACAATTTTACTATCAGGCTTTTTATAGAAAATGAGACTGCTTTAGGGGAGCGATGGAATTCTATCGCATTTCACCAGGGCTCCTCACCCAGAATAAAAAATATCATACGTCTTCCTTCACAATCACTTCTTCATTTCAATAACGTCTTAAATTAAAATTCAACGCATAAATGGTTTAAAGAATCCTCCTTAAATATCACACAATAGCTTGAGCCTCGGCCCCTTGACCAGGGGCCGAGAACTACGAGTAGGCTACATGGGGGAGCTGGGGAAGAAAGTTGTAATGATGAAAGGTAATTTTTCTCCAAACCTTTCGTTGCAAAGATTTTCAAAATCTGGATTAACAATGTAAATATTTTTCCTACATTTCTATACAATTTTTAATAGTGATAGCCGTGAAATCGTGGATTTTATCTTCCATTTTTTATATCATTTTCTCTGCATGTGGAAATAGTTTTAATTAAGGAAACGCCCTAGGCGAAACTTTAAAATTACTGCAACAATAATCATGAATCATATCTCTCTAAATATATTTTGTTTAAAAATTGTTAGCCTAACTATACACATATTACATCTTACACTTCATGTTATTTTTCAATTCAGTGGTGGATCCAGGTTTAATTGTTAAACAAATGAAGCTGGGAGAAGGTTAGCTACTGATCATTAAGACCGGTGAATTCAAACTCTCAGTACTGAAATAATTGATCTGAAGAGCATTTGATGATACCAACATCTTCAATAATATTGGCATATGAATTTTAAAAAAAATGTGCATGCTTAAGTGAATTTTTTTTTTAAATAAAAAAATAATAAACTGAGATGACCAGTTATGCTATTTTGAGAAATATTATCAGTTAGAAGTTTCACAGAGAGTGCATTAATAGTAGGCCTATATTATCTCTGAAGTAATTTTGCAATATTAGCTTTGCTGCATTAATATTATTAATGCAAGGCATCTTCCAAACCCGAGATTAAAAAAGTCACTGTCCCCATGAATCCTCATCTCAAACTAATCGAATTAGCCGTGGGGCTAGATATAAACGTTTTTTTAGACCTTTACAGTATATAGGCACACTATAGGTTGGTATACATGTATATATTGGTTGTACAGGTTGGTAACATTTGCAATAAAACATCATGCTCTAATTCTCTTCCAAAGGATAGCCCTAAGCTAACAAAATTGTACCAGTCTACATTAATATATTACCCGTTAAAGGAATACAAATAAATCCTATAAGAAATACGGTAGTCTAATTTTTTGTAAATGATGTCACCATTTGATAATGCATCTCAATACAATACAATACACGACATATACAAGTGTATTTGCTGACAATAAGGTATGGAGTTGAACTGAATCAATACACACCACTGATGATGCGTGGAAAGATATGTATCTTCATTTCGGCCCCCAAATACACTTATTTCTTAGTTATTCACATGAAACCTCACATCCAGTAGTTATTTCATTCCTAGTCATTAGCCATTTGTATAACATCAACCTTCGTAACGTAAATTATCAACTCAATACTGACAATACACGTTAGCCTATACTTAATATCGTTCCGTGTGAAAAGAAAAGATATCGAGACTAAATCGAGTTTAAATTATGAACGCCTAAAAGACGCATCTCGATATATGCGAGCGATTCAGTATCGCTTTCAAATCTACAAGTTTAGAGAACGCTTCGTGAACGCTAACAACGTGTCGAAATAAGAAAAAGAGAAAAAAAAATGTGCGGTTGGCTGAAATGTTTCAAAAAGAAAATAAACTTAAAAGTGAAAGAGTCTTCGCAAATACATAACAATGAGCGTTGGGACAATGGCCGAAAAATGTAAACAAATCGTGGCTATTAGTATAATGCAGGAAATGGGTTTTATGTGGTTCTAAATTGACATGGCGTCAGTCGGACTGAACGTCTACGCTGCGTAAACACAAAAGGCTATACGTCATCTCATCGGATTTGCCTTCTAAATTGCACAGACAACGCACGTACATTACATGTATATACTGTACATGTACACATGTACAATGTACAGTGTATATACAGTATGGAGGCAGGCTATAGGGAGGGTTAGGGACAGGGGACATCAGGGAAGGAAGGAAGGAAAGAAAGAAGGGTGCCGGGTGGGTGTGATAAAAGGCCGCACTACATGGGTGTGTTTTTTTATTTTTTTATTAATTGTAAAGCCACGTGCGCTCTGTCATACCATACTCCCTGCGTATCCATTTATTTATCAATCTTAATTTATTTTAAACATCGTTTGTTTGGATATTCGGGTGCACAGAACACCCAATGTGTGTGGTCAAGGTGGCCATCGGCCACCATATAGGCTACATGCACATGTACGGTACATAGGGTGTGGTGTACGCTTGAAGAACAACGTGCTCACTGCTTAAGAGAGAGCTGCGTTGTATGGCGCTTAGCCTACATGCAGTATCTTCGTAAATGAAATGAAAACATTGTAATAGAGTCAAGTGTAAAATAAATCAATTCTAAAAACAATTATGAAGAATTCGCTTCGCGTATCATTGCACGCAATTTGATAGGGGGAAAAAAACTGAAATTATTTATATAATAGGCTGCTTTGACCAATTGAACATTTACGAACGAGCATCCGGCTTGTTTATTGTTCAATTATACGCGAATTTGCACTAAACAGGAAATAATGTTGCAAAAGTTCAAGATCATATCATAAGTTCATAAAAAAGAGTTGCTAGCAAATTTATGAGACACTGTAGCACTCGACAAGCATTAATCGCCCAATTTAGTCGAAGAAATAAAGGATTTTAGTATAATTGTCGAAAATGCATTCATGCAATCGCAGTTTTAGGGACCTGAGTCCACTCTGTTTTGTCCGTTCGTTTTCAATGATGAGGACATTTTTCTCTGCTGTAATAAAACACCAAACATGACCCCCCTGTATGATCAGTGTTGGTACTTACTTTTCCAGAAGTCAATACGGGCTGGCCATGAATGTCATTGACATCGGATATTGACGATATGCTGTAATGTACAATGTACGTCCACGAAAGGTAGGCATACAATTGAATAAGAAACGTACATGTACAGTGTACAGTGTACGGTACACGGTGCAGCTAGGGGACCGAAAAAGACGAAGGTTTAGTCTCTGCCCAATGAATTCTTCGTTGAAAGCTTTGACAGCGAAGGATTAACTTTCATGCATCCCCATAAATGTGATTTATTCAGGAAAACAAACAAGGGTCAAACCTTTTACTAATACGTATTGACCACTATGTCATTGTTTGATTAACAATGAGCGGTTTGCAGCGCACACACAAGAGGTGCATCCCATATACACCGTGCATATGGCGCTCTCACTCTCGGTATACATGTACTTGTACGTGTATATATACAAACACAATGAATGCTCCTCTCTCTCTCTCTCTTTCCCTCTCTCACTCACTCACTCTCGTTCCCGTCACCCTCTTTGGACCCACCATGTACGTGTATATTGAAATAATCCATCCACTCTCCATCATAACGTTAATAAGATTTGAAATATCAACTGCATTCTGAAGCAGTTGAATAATCCGGCGAATCTATATGGCATACTTTGGCGATCGTTTCTATTAAAGTAAACTATCACAAATATTAACTTAAAAAACGTATAGGTACATTACTACAATAGGAAACATTCTATGTACATGTAAGAAAGAAATATCATTCTATATCTAGCATATCAATTGGTTCTTATCTTTAGACAAGGGTGAGGGGAAGGAATGTTGAGCCCGTAGCCCCTTAAAATCCTCACTGGATCCGTCATTGGTGACAATCATGAGGCGTGGCATCTGATGTGCGTGTATTCTTGTTTCCGCGTACACATTTCTTAATGTCTACATATCTAAAATGGCATTTGAGTTGACATTATTACCCTATAAAATGTGCGAGTGCACTAATGATTCGTTCAACTAATTATAGCCTCTTCGTAAGAGTAATTACGAGGATTTCTCGAAACGTGCACCGAGTTGGTGTCTCTATACATGCACAGAAGAGTATGCGTGTGTATAATATAAATTAAACAATGCAATTGGATCATCGTGCTCGCCTATGTTTACAAATGGCTTTGTATACGATATTGAAATGTACAGGACGGTATGCAAAGAGGAAAACTGCATCAATCATTGCTCTTTCCCGAATGGCAGATTTGGTACAAACAGACATTTACTGTATTATTTGCTCGCTTTCAACTATACATGTTTAGTACTATCATCGTGTACGCAACTCAGATGACGAATCAGTAAAACTTCGCTCAGACCAGACAAAACTGGTCAACTGGTCAGGTGGTCAACGTATAGGAAAATAATTAAAACAATATTTTCTCCTTTTTTGTGAGGGTGGGGAATGCCGTAGGCGAAACTTTTTAAATACAACATCAGAAATGTATAATTGTAGCCTACACTATTTTTTACCATTATTTCTAATAATTGTACACCGGAGGCAAAAAGGTTGATAAAGCTGATTACAAATCTGGGATTTCAGCGTACAATTTTGCAAGAAATTTTCTTACAAATGCCATTATTTAAAATAATGGAACGCCTAGGCGTAAAGTCTGAAAAAGTTGGTTAAACATCTGGTGATTTAGCCTATAATGTTGTACAAAATTTGCTTACTAATACCTGTATTGGTAATAATGGAACGCCGTATCGACAAGCTTTAAAAATATTGATTACAAATCTGGGGATTCTGTTTATAATTTTGCACAAAATTTTCTTGAAAAAAACATTATTTAAAATAATGGAACGCTGTATGCGAGAATTTGCCAGAAACTGGTTCAGCATCATCAGCTTTTGAAATGTATTTTTTAAAAATAATTTTTGTTTCCATTTAGGTAAACTATATTGATAGACGTTACGAGTTGTTTTTTATATTACAGGACTAATGTGCAAGTTCTCATAGACGTGGAAGTGCCCTTTTCCGCCCCTTCCCT
>JAQIXS010001877.1:0-26220 GCA_034700785.1 Rossiulus vilnensis | reverse complement strand
TGAAAACCTGGCCGCGAAGTGAGATGCCGTAAAACGAAACGTGTTTTTACACTACACGAATCACACGGGATAGCCTACGTTTCAAAAAAAATTTTTTTTTTAAAGAAATACGTTAGAAAATCACTTTGGGTTTTTGGCCAAGTTGAAATTTTAATATCAAACTAGGCCTATATCAAACTGTTAAACAATATGTTAAATTACGATTATTTCTGGCCGTTGTGTTGAAACATGCCAGGCCGTAAGATGAAACATGGGCATGAAAACCTCGTTGTACCCCTTGGTGGAATCCTACGGTCTTGCCTCGCTTAACGGCCTAGATGGGTTCCTGGAAAGTTGGCCGCAAAGTGAAATGCCGTATAACGAAACGTGCTTTTTCATGCATGCCTACTGTATATGAATCACACGGGATAGCCTACGTTCGAAATATTTTTTTAAAAAATTAGAAAATCACTTAGGTTTTTGGCTCAGTTGAATAAACTATACTTACACTGTAAAACAATATGTTAAATTGCGATTATTTCTGGCCGTTGTGGTGAAACATACCAGGCCGTAAAACGAAACACGGGCATGCCCAAAAATGCCGTTGTAGCAAAATTTCGCGTAAAGAGCGGCTGTATAGCGAGGTCCTAAGACTTAAAGCCACCCTGTAACTGGGATCCGAGTCTGAGGCCAGCATTGCGAACCCGGTGCCAACTTTCGTAAGCCTGTTTATTGGATTTAAGGCTCGGTTGGGTGCATTTTGATCAGGAAAACAAAAAATCGATTTCGGTCATTAAATGCGATATTATGGACTCCAGCTGACCCTTTCGTGTATCTCCGCGGACGACGGCGAAATAAGATGTGTGATTTAACATCCCCTAAATCCTTCTTTTATGAAATTGCTACTTTCATAAATAGCACTACTTGAGGAGCAAATTGAGTTTCTCAATTTTAAAAAGTAATGGCCAATCAAGCCATGTTCATTGCTCTGATCAACCCACCATTGACCTTCGACGTTTGCACCACCGATCCTGGAATTTAAATCAAATCTTAAATTAATGATTAATTTTAAACCGCCCTTTAAAGTGCCCACAGTTTTATGACCTTAATTTTAGTTATTATTGAAATAAGACTACAGCGTTCCACTTAACTTCGATCGTTCTGTTGCATTTAATTCATCTCTGTTATCCTATCAATGATCGTGTAATCCATCAGATCAGTGTATTGCGTAGATTACACCGTATTATTGCGGAATCCAACATCGTTGCCAAATGAAAATTTCTCTTGGGACCAATGCATTTATTATTGAAATATTTACGGTAAAAGAAGGGCTTGCTAAGATAAGCCCTAAACTAACAGAAATTCAGTTTGACAGTAATGAAGGTGAGACCGTAAAGTTTCATAATAATAATAACGAATAACGTGGGTTGATGGATGACACCCTCTAGCAGATGACATACATGTATCTCTGCTGAAAGTATGATATACCGAGTTGAATTGGTAGGCCTATTTATCCTAGCAGATATCTTATTTGAAATCGGAATAAATAATTTATTTTGTTTGATTTTGGTTGATAGTTTGATTAAAATTCCTCACCGGTATATTCTTTTGGGACGTTGATCGTTCTCCAGAGTCCAGGAACAACATGTGTGGTGCTTGTTATGTGTTACCTAAGTTGCTGTTGTAAATGTTCCCACGATATTCCTGCAGAAATTAAAAGACGATGTTCTCAGGAATTGTTTTTCGTACTTCCCAAGTTGCAACCCAAAGAGGGGCGCAGATAATCAGCTGATGTCGTTTTATAATTTATTACATTGTTGACTGTAGCCTTTATGATCATTTTCGACCCTTCCTCTACCCCCTGGCCACCGCCCTTAAACCTCACACCTACACTTTGCACGGGTTTAGTGTCCATTTTGAATGCTTCATTGTGCAAACATTTATATTATGCTGAGCTGTTGCTTTTTCGCTGATACCGAGTTTCGGATAGAAATTTGCAAAGATGATTCAACGGAGGGCACGAACTTTAATTTTATGGTTGAATTTTGGCATTGTTAGCCCCCGTGTTCGGAGCTAGCTGCTGGTGCCGTTGTGATACCCGGTGTTTGTTCACCTCACAAACACCTCGATTGTGTATGACGACCACTATTCTGCACGGGGATTTTCTGGCAGAGTCAGAAACCCCGAATTGCGTTTCTCGTTCAGGTATCGTGTTTATCGGGGCTGCTGAAACATTAGCCCGACAATAATTGCTGTAATTTTGCTTCATCGAAACCCCTTGGATGCACTGTTATTTTTTTTATTTTGTATTTATTTATTTCTCTTCTTCATCCACTTGAATCAATAGAATACGACGGTCGATTCGTGCTCGCTATTGATTGGGTGGAAGGCCAAGGAGATAACCCCCCACAACTAAATACAAATATCCGGTAGATGTAAGCTCAATTGTATAATTGACGTGGATCCATGCGATGATAGTCCGGGGCTACAGGTGATTGACTCTTTGTTTTGTGCTTGAAAACGAGAATGTCAAAAGGGGATAAGGGGTCATCCATAAAGGACGTATGGTGGAGGGGTATTCGAAAACCGGACAATGCCGGACAAGGGGGGGTGGAGGGGTTTAAGGAAAATAGACGTCCACCTTACCTCCACCTCACAGAATCAGAATTTCCAGAAAATTGGACAGGGGTTGCGAAAACTGGACAAGGGTTGAAATGTGCAATTAAGTTTGAAAGGTCAAAAGGATGGCCTACTCTCTGCACTTGTTTAATGATGGGCTTGTCTTTGCCCTTTGGGAATTTTGAACCCTTTGTTTTTGGGACCCTATAAAACCATATCCTGGTGCAAGTGTAGGCCTGCTAGCCTATAGCAGGTCTTTAACCATTTCAATGTCCAGCACAAACGTGTCCATTGAGTCACAGTGACACCAGTGCTTAAAATTCAGGTGTACGAAATTCAGTGTTTTGATTTTGAGAGGTAAGAAATCTTATTTTAATGTATTACACAGTAGAATTTAATGCAATTTAATGTAGCATTTGGAAGCATTTTTATATCAAATTTATCAAAAATGAGTCAAGTGAATTAAATTTTCTCAATTTTGATGCAATTTTGATAATTGACTGGTTAACTATCAATAAATTTTCCAAACTGGACTGGACATGCGAGGAAGGAGGGGGGGAAGGGGGAATTCTAAAAATCTCGGAAATTCCAGGACGCCCTTTGTGGAAGCTGGGAATTGCAGATTGGCAATACACGTACCACGTATATTTCCATAAATGCTAACCAGATATGAGACTCAAATTCTTGTTTATTGAAACCGCAAGACGATCGTTTACGTCGTCCCCCATCTGCAAAACGTGTTCATTAGCCGGTTAAAACGTGATGTTTTTTTATCTGGGAAGTGGTTACCGAAAAGGGCCCCATTAGGCTAGCGACTCGATGGCACAAATCTTACTCAATAATATTAGTAGTATTTAATTGCGGATTTCTTACTGCGACATCTCACGCGAAGCAATAAACGCTGGATGTTTAGTAGCCAGCTGCTGCCCAGGGGGCCAATCGTAGATTGTGCTCAAGATTTTCCAAAACGTCCATTAAACACCATTGCGAAATTGCGCCAGACTGGTTAATTGGGACACCTGGGGATGTCCCAATTACCGAAAATCCATAGAAAGGACGATTGCAATACGTTTACGGCGATATATTGCGCATTCATGGGTAGTGAAAACATTAACTTTTTATTTTAGTGTATGTGAGAGAAGTGTGACCTTATGTTCCCCCCGTACCTTAAACATCCCTTTTAATGGATTTTCCCACCCCAGTCGAAACATCGGTATTGATTTATCGACGTTTTTGCGGCATACTTTTAATGCCACATTCGTTAGCCATTGAGCTGGGGGAAAATTAGCATAGTTTCTGACTCCATGATCGAAGCTAAAAGATTTCAGGACGTATTGATGACCCAATTGCGTTGAAATAATGACTGCGAAGACTGTCGTTAATAATCTGTGTAATGCGTTCGCCAAAATCGATATTTGCATCGAAATCACCGTCGTGTTTTTCATCAAATAACAATGTGCAGTAAACGTCCAATTTATATTACATATGCATTAAAATTGTCCTCCTGTGCAATGTGATACTTCGTGCTCTTTTAATAATTTCGTGGCTGATAATATTAATTCGTGAATACGACAGTTTAATGAGAAGCTCATAACGTGGATATTCACCACATCGACTATCGTATTTATTCCTAATCCGTGGGAATGGATATGGATTACATAAAATTACCAGCTGTTAAATACAGACATGTGTACACGTTGACTGTATTACCGAATGCTTATCAAGTGAATAACAAGTTGTCAGAGCCAGGTTATTATATACTTTTGAAACATCAGATTTAGTTGTCATTGCATCACTTAAGAAGAAGAAATCAATTTACAAAAAAAATGAATACTAATAATAAGTAAATAAATAAATAGAACTTGGTCGATTGTTGAGTAAAATGCGATGCAATTTCTATTTCTGCTTAGCTGTACACTTGTAATCTGTCTGCTTGATAAGTGAAACTGTCTTCTAATCAGTTTCGAAAAGGTCATTGGTCTGTCAAATGCGCTTTCTTTATATATATATGTTTTTTTATTCTTTCATCTCCATGTAATGGATCTTGTTCGAATGACTTTCCTATGTCATTTTTTATCAGTTTGACTTTTGATTTCACCCTAATAGAGGTCAAACTTGAAACTGATTATAAAATATTAACTTTTAAATGATTTCTGTTTTTACCGACACCTAAATCATTTCATTAAAACGAGCGGTCATTAAATCGTTCATTAGCAGCGAAGTGATTGATAGTTATTCATTGGTGGTGGGCAACTTGACTTATTTTTGGACACTTGTTTACTTCCACGAAATTACAGATTAAGCATGTGTGGAAAGGAATGACTCACGCCTGACTTGAAATTGGCAGTGAACATTTAAGGATCCATTTTAACATTAACGATGTGTTTGTAATTCCATATAACTCATCCTTTAATATCCCAATTTCAAACGTTCATGATCGTCACTTTAGTTATTATATAATACTTTCAAATAGGCTAAGCAATCATTGTTGTAATGATCGAGTTAAAAACATAAAAACTTAGAAAAAAATTAAAAATAATACAATCCATTAAGCTACTTGACATAAAGTGAAATATTAAATCGTTATTCATGGAGACGGAGCTTAGGTTGCCCCACTGGCTCGCCCATTGGTTTGAATTTGATACAAAAATTACTAATTTTATTGCATATAGTTTTTCCTCAACAGCTTCAAATTATGTTTGATGCAAGTGAAAAAGTAAAAATTTCACACCTATTTGGGTAAATTCAGTGGAAAAGGAACGATGTAGGCCTAGGCGAAATTTTTATAAAAATGCAATTGCAGATGAAATTTTTTTTCTTATTTTTCTTATTTTAAAGTAATCACAAGTGTCACAAGTAATCACCTACGAAGGAAACGACATAGGCCTACTTTTTCTGTTTTTGAAACTGGATCACAAATGATCAGGATGATGGATTTTAGTTAAATATTCCTAAAAGAAGTTGGCTCGGACATACGTACAATGTGGTATTTGTCCTGCTTATCTCTTATTTTATTTAGAGATGACAATACTTTTGTAGGAATTATTAAAGGTATCATTAGTCAACATTTTATAAACAATGTTATATTTGCTTGGGGTGTCCCCTTTCCCCTGGGGCAAATACATCCCCGGTTACAGGTTTATGCTAAAATGGTTTAAATACCTTTAGAACTGCAGATAGAGCGCAACTACTGACTTGTCTAACTAATGAATGAATTTGACCTCATTACTTTTATACTTTGAAAACAAAATTGAATTCTTGCACCGCATGTGACAGCCTTGTCAGAATCGCAGTTTGCGTAGTCAACCCTATTGACCTTGCTAGTGAATTGCCAATTTACGACTCTTATATGGGTCAAAATACTTTGGATCTTCCTCGAATATCGTCGTCCTTTTCTTTTCTTTTTTTTGTTTGTCTCTTTTTTTCTTCTTTGTTCCCTTTATAGTAGACCTACGAATTGTTTTGACAGGAAAAAGGCGAGCGAGAGCAGCACAAGGTGTTTTCTTTTCGGTCGTATTTTTTGGGGAGTGGTTTTTGACATGCACTTCATTTCTACACCCATTATTTCGTGGGTTTTTATTAGTCGGTGCGAATTCTTTGTGACTTTTGTTTAACGATTGCCTGTAATTGTTTGACTTTTATTTAGTCTCATCATAAAAAAAAAAACACTTTTAACGACGAATAATATTTTCGCTTCGGAGCTCGGGATTAATACACGTGGTAATGAATTTCGTTGTTAATGTTACAATAGATTGTTTCTTTTTCAACAATGGAGCATTATAATCGAATGAAAGGGTCAGTGGACCGTGCATGTGGTCGCGAGTCCTCTCTCTCTCTTCCCCCTGAAGCATTGTCATCTCCCCATGGTCACGTGGTTAAGGCCTAAACCCCCATGGATCCAATCGTGTAACGTGTTACATGTGTACATGTTTGGCCTGCTTAGTGTTTTGGTCGTCTCATGGCCGCCTGGAATTTCTGAAATTCGCGCTGGGCCCTACAGGCTAGGGGCAATAAAACCCCGACTGGGTCGTAGTTCAATAAGTGAAAATATAAGAGGGGAGTCAAAAAACAAAGTAAAATGCGGCTGGTGAAACACTTAACGTCCGAAAAAATCCATAAAAAAGTGAGGCGACTTTACTCGCCGTGGCCCCAAAATGCCACTAAAATTTCCCCATTTAGGGGGGAAAACTAAATGCTTCGAATAACCGGGCATTATTTGGGTCTAGAAAACCCTTGACGTGATCAGTTTCCCCAATTTTCGGTGCTATTAAATAAACCAGCATGTTTTTGCATCGAAATTGTTTTGCTTTCTACGCAAACTTACAATTTTTTAATATATTTTTTTATAAAGCCTTTAATTTGGCGTCAATCCTGCTGTCATTGGAGTTTGGATGAAATAATGTACTAGTTTCAAAACAAGAATTGTCACTTCTATTTCGACGAGGATTTTACTGATAGTCTGCATTTTCACGGTCAACCTCGTTGGCACGTACCATGAATTGAAACTTTTTTGAACTATGAACCATCCATATGGAAGTTATTCAGCTCTGTATTGTCTATACTCTCTTGTTCGGTTTACCTTTCTTTCTTACCTTCTTACTTACCTTACCTTTCTTTAATTTAAGAGTGGAAAATTTAAAAGGGTTAAAGTGCCAGAAAATGCAAAATCAAATGATCTGGGAACCAAGCAAGCCTATCGATATTCAACAGGTTAAACGTGCAACGGATAGTTGAACACTGTGTACACTTTTGCTAAGCTCACCTAATTAATCTTCGATATAATTTATATTACTCCAATCTTTGCTGACAGTAGAATACCGAGTTGAATTGTTTCAGTTCCTCCGTGCAAAATGCGAAGCACAGTATTAAATAAACGTTAATATAAGCACGTTGACCCTAACTTCAGGTCTTCAGTTCTTGTACGTAAAATTCTCACTTTAAATATTAAAAGCATCTTCGCCGCCATTATTTATGGTACTTTCTATATCACTCTTGTAAAATTGGCAAAACCTTTCTGCCTATTTGTTAATTTGAGTCCCAAAGGAATCTGGTTAGACGTGTTTTCTCCGATGCCAACACCTCGATAAATTAAAAACTTGGATGCTTATTTCAATTCGTTTCATGTTTCAGCTCATCGTTCTATTCATTCATAAATTATAATTCATATGCATGAAAAATGTTATCTATTACATTCACGTCTAATGCAATTTTCCTTTCTTGTTAGTAGCCATAAATGTTTTCCTAAAAGCCAATGAAATTACTTTACTATGCCCTATGTGCGATGAGGTGCCTCTTGGGCTCATTTTTAAACCCCTCTAATGGCTCCTTTCGTCCGGTATTCTCGAACAATTGAGGAACAAATTGATTTATAAATTATTCACGAACTTTAATAATTGAAAATGTATCATGCTTTCGTTTACGAGCTGGAACGAGTTTGCTTTTGCGTAAATATAGGCATACCTGTTGAACTTTTTTAACTGTTTATACGTGCCATGTCGTTGAAAAGTAATTTAATTTAAATAGAAATACAATAACCATTCCGAGTTAATTAAAAAAAAAAAACCAGGACTGTTAAGAAAGTATCAAAATAATTATAGGCCTATAACATTCGGTGAAATGTCCTAAAGGGTAGACATGATTTATTTGAAAGCGTTGTCGATAGAATGAAGACGAATGCCCTGGGCAGAAAAACCAAATTTATGACAAAATAGGCCTAATGCTTTGTTGCAAAGCCTAATTACTGGCAGTACCCAAGTTTATAAATACTCCAGGCCCTGGGAGAAAAAAAAACAGTTTGAAATACGAACCAGTTGGTGCAGGCATCCTTTTTCTGTCGTTTTTGGCAACAATGTTGGCTTTTTTGAGCTGGGTGACGTTACGAATCTAATAAATAACGAGCCCAATGTGCATACTTAAAAATGCGTTTTTAATAATTTTGGGGGAGAAGGGTGAGGGGAACGATCTACTAAATAGAAGGACGTTTTCTCCTGCTTTTATGGGTTCAATTGCGTTTCACTTTTGGGTTAAGACAAAAAAAAACCGACTCAAATTCCTGAAGGGTTTTTCTTGAAGTGTTAAGAAATAACAGTGCCCTTCCCAATACAAATTGGTGTACACAAGGTACGTCTTAATATAGCCTCTAAACACTCAGTTTAATGTGTGGGATGGGGAGGAGGGGTAATATTTCTACCCCTTGCGTAGCATTTTAGCAGTGTGCTGACAATGGTTCCACTCTCTCTCTCTCCCCCAAAAAATCCTTGTTATACAATCTCTCTGGTTTCGTCCTTGTTTTCTCCAAAAACGTGTGCCCCCCTCCTTTTTAGGCTTGCGTGGCATACTTCAGGGGAAGAGGGTTTAAACCCGAGGGTAATTAAGCACCCCAAAAAAATCCCAACCACGCCTTTCGGTTTAGCAGGAATGAAGTGACGTGCTTTGTGACGTCAGGTGAATTCTTCGAGTAACAATCGCGTTTATGGTAACCACAAAATCTTTGACGTCAGAATTTGTTTGATGCTGTTCAGCACTAGTAAATTTAGATCAACAATAAACAAGTTTTTTTGTTTTTTTTTACCCAGGACGTCACTTGTTTTCCTGCAGTCAGTCAAAGGAAGGATATTGAAAAATTTGTTAAGCCACGTTTACTAAAAACTGGCTTCTCGTGTTTCATTATTTGTCGTTTTCCCCAGTTTTTGTTGAAAGCAGAGTTTCAATTGTGAGAACATGCTTTCAACGAACTTGATCGATTATTGGTTTGTAACTGGTGAAGTTGATCCTGTTTCAAATTGTGCGAATTGAAAGCTGTTGAACGACCACCAGCCATTCAAGTATAAACAATGTAAAGTTGTTCTAAAATGTCATGAATTTCTGGCCAAACATGCAACACAAGAATTGCTACGCTCCATCTTGTAGGCCAAATATCGATTCGACTTTTTTTTCTTGAATTGTCAGAAATAGAACGTGATCATGCATTGTGTTCAGCTTTTATTGATTTTGAAAACGACGAGAATTGAACCCAGCTTAAAGGTCGTCCACCAAAGACGTTCCTCCATCCCCTCTGGTCTTATTATCGTAAGAAATGGACAACACGTAGAAGAAATAGTTCAAATGACGTCACTTTATTTAGCACTTCATTTCGAATATTTTCAATTGAAAAGCGCAACAATTTGGTGTGAAATACCGGTAATATGTGGCGCCCTATTTCACATAAAAAGTATACCTATATACTTTTATATCTAGGCCTGTCTTTTTAATGATGTCATTTGAGGACGTTGTCGTCAACAGATGGTCCTTCTGTGACTTTCCCAGGTGGCAAAAATTAAATACGGGAAATGTGACTTATTCCATACATGGTTAGACCACACATTGGTCATATATGGACCTATCCATGCCCTTCCTTCATGTAAATATGTCAGCATATTTACAAATACACTATGATCCATTTATCTGGAAAAAAAATTATTCAGTAACTTATATATTAAAGTTAAAACTCTTATTTATATCGGCATCTACTATTTGCCTGTAAGGGAAGTGAGCAGTAACGACATTGTCTTTATGTTGAAAATCGATTATTTTCCATACACTACTTCCATCTAATGAAGTTATCCATAAGAACTCTTAAAAGTTGGCATGTTTCATGTCAATAAATGACCAATGTACTGCATACCACGCACGTATTTAATTTTTAGACCCAGGTTTTTTTCACACACAATTAAACCGGAGAAGTTCGACCAATGAGCCATGCCTCTTTATGGAACAGGACGATATTCACTGAGGAAAATGACCTAAAACATGTCCTGTTGACGTGCAATTTTATTTTGTTGAGTGGTCTGCACCCGGCTCGGGCTGGCTAATAATTGGACACAAGTGCTGTTTTGGATCCTGGTCGTTACCATGGTGTTACTCGTGCTAATCTCTTCTGCCCAGACTCGCCCCACAATGGGTGCCCTCGCCCTTAAGTCACTCCAAAAAAGCTCGTCTAGACCACACGCCCCTGGTGACCTTTTCACCAGTCTTACAGGAAGTTAGACAATCGCTCAGAAAACTATTATGCCAGACGACCTAAGGGTGGGGTCAAGGTCAGTTTAGGCTGGATAACGGATGACATAATGGGGGTTATGAAGATGCTGTTTTTTATGAACTAAGGGGAGTGGGGGGGTGCGCATGACCTAGTTCGGAAGGCGAGAAGAACGTCGTAAGGGGATATCCCCTCTGAGTGCCGGGGAATTGGGGTCAGCGCGAAGGGAGAGTGAACTTTACTGAATAGCCGAATGGTCAGTACCCTCTAGCTATTGGGGTCAAGGCTGGTAAAAAGGATTCTTCACAAAGATGCCGATGGTCAGAGTGAGAGGGGAAAGGAAAGTTTAGGGGGATGAAAGGTAAGAAAGTACAACTATTCGACCCCGAGACACCGTGGGGTTAGGGGGTGGGCGTGACCCACATCACCCGTGAAAGTGAAGCCAATGAAAGAAGGTTCAACTGGGGCTACAGTTACGTGCCCCACATTGAGGGTCGAAAGCCCGAAACCGTTTCGATTGTCCTTCGGTGTGTGGGGGTCATCTTGTTTTTGGGGCCTTTTTGTTTACGACACAACAGGGCCATGGTGGATGACCACCAGTCGGTTTCACTTTGACCCCCGTTCACCTGGACGTTATCCTGGGTCACGTTGTCTGTGCCCTGCCCAAGGGTCAAGAATGCCGGACAATCTCGGGCGCACCTTGCCCTTCCAGGTTCCAAGAAAAGGCCCACGAAAACAAATTGGGGAAAATGGAGACTGGGACAAGCCTAGGGTTGTTACCATGTTGTCCCGAAAGAAGGAAAGTTCAATGAAAACCTCACTTTTCGGCATATAGCAAAGCCGCCTGGAAAGTTGGCTGTAAAGCTGAATGCCGTATAACGAAACACGTCTTACGTACAAAACCTTTACGCACTTGCATGCACGTAGTATTCGTTCCAGATCTCCTTTAAAAAATAATTAAAGAATCGGCTAGAATGTATAAATTCAAATTTTATTTAGGCCTATTACCAATTGCTCTAATCAGAGATTACAGTATTTCAACGTGGACGTTTTCATTCTCGAAAAAAATTTATAATTTGAATTTCGTTTGATTTTAAAATTACATCGTTTTCAATTGATTTCAGAATAGATTTTTTTTTAAAATTTTCTATTTGGTAACCCTAGGCAGGCCTAATATTTAGTTGGCTGGACTAAAAGGATTTCGTTTTTATACGTTTTCGTCGTTTGTCTGGCTCTTTAATGGCTTTTTAAAGATCAAATTAGCTGATATTTGGGTCCGCATTAACGAAGACAAGGATTTATTTCACCTGGTGGCCATGTCTGTTTTTCTCGTTGAGGTCCAACAGGCCGACGTGAGCGAAATTTTAATTGCACTTCACGTACATTGTGCTTGTACTCCTTTCTTGTTGAAACCAAAGGTTTTTAAATTCGTCACCGGTAAATACCAGAGAGATGAGATCGTTTCCCAAATGATCAAGACTCAATAACTCGGGTTGCTGACATTAAGTAAATTGAGTTGAATTGAATCGAAGGCTTTTTTTGAAGGCTGTGCCGAAAGGATACACACCGTGCAATGAAACTGATTAAAATACTTCCCTAAAATTACATTTTTGCTTCAAATATTTGTCATAATTGCTAAATTTATATTCCGCGGTGTAGAATTGATCTTCCACTAGGGTCTGTGCTATGTTTTATAATTTGAAAATGCAGCGTATATTTATTTTTAAAAAAAATTAAATAAACTTGAGAGAGAAAAAAACACCGTTATGCAACCTCCGATGCCCATCTTTGGATATATCATTGACCCTTAAAAACCAGTTTACGGAGCTTGCATAACTTTTTTTATTTTTCAAGTTTAATTTTTTTTATTATCATAAATAAACGGGACATTTTCAAATTATATAAAAAAAAACTCCGACCATAGTAGACGACCAATTCCACACTGGTGAAAATAAATTTAGCCATTATTTTAAGTATGTGAAGCAAAATGTAATGGGTGTGTTTTCGTTATGGATAAAGCTTCTGGATCAAAATTAATACGATGAAGAGCGGTTTTTTGAAAATCAGTGGCACTTACGACGTTCTTATTTCGGTTCCTTCCGAAATTATAATTTGAAAATATGTAAAATTCAGACAGAGCTAGGGCTGAGTGCAATCTCAAGCATTGCTGTTCTTACTACAAAGGATATTCAATCTCTGTCAATTAGGAGGTGGTTGCCTGATGATATTTGAAAGAATTTCGACCCAGCTGTTAATCAAGTTTCTGACACATTCGTGTGGCCAAGTTGTTCTAGGCGGAGCTGTACAATTCAGGATCGATTACGGTTCACCGTTGAAACGTGACTTTAACCGAACGTGTCCTGGTCACTTACATTTGATATTGCACCCATCCAGGCTTTTCACTTCAGAATTTGGGCAAAAAGATTAATGGTAATGCAGCGGTAAAAACAAAGCTCACGTTTCATTTTTTGTTGTTGTTGTTTTCTTCTCTTCATTCTTTCTTTCGAAATATGACAGTACTCTGTTGGAAAACATAATTCCGTTCTCTCACCCTGCTCACCCCATGCTCACCCCGACCAGAGGCTTAAGTACGATTTTAATAACCCCAATATTCGTGCTGAACCAACCCTTCTGATCCTCACTGCTTTTCTTCGAAAAATATGAATCTTTGTGACTTACATGTAGGCACGAGTTGCATGTTCTTGGTGTGTGCTATTAGTTACCATCCGTTTCCCACCTTAATTTTGGTACAAAACAAGCCCTGGATCTGGGTTGAACACACGGTTTTTAGGAGAGGTTTCAGGCGCCAGGGTTAAGGTACTTTGCCACAGGTGGGCGTTTTGATGCCCCTCGTGTTTTTCCACAGCATCCACCGATTTTATGAGGTGGTCTTATAATTTTTATTGGGCTATTACAGATTTTCTACTTTATAATGTGTGCTGTGTACGGCAGAGCACTTAAAAATGTGCTCTCACTTCTTGGCTGCCAAAATTAAATTTTATTGTGGAGTTCTTGAACTAAATTGTTTGTCTAAGAAACTTAACCTTTGAAATGATATCACAACGTTTGTTTCGTGGCACCCTTTTGATCTTGCATATCCAGACTGGAAGCTTTATAAAAAGAAAAAAATATATAAAAAACTTAAAAAAAGAAAAATGAAAAGAAAAATTAGGCCATCTGGAAGAAAAAGTGTTTGGTACGAATGAGCTGAGTAAACGTTTCGTTAAAACGTCTTTTTTGGTTGAATTGTGGAAGGCCTGTGTTCTTTGTTTTTCTTGTGGATAATTGTCAGTAAAATTGTCGAAATTCATCTTAAAAATGAATAAAAACGCCAAGACCACTAATTCCTGAAACACAAGGAAAAGTCAGGGGTATCCGAAGGGAAAGTATTCACGACCATGATTTAATTATTATTTATTTTTTTTGGAGTTTTTCCTCAACTTAATTTGACGTTTGCCGTTGCCGTACCGGGAAAGGGATGTGGATTACGTAATAAAAAGAAATTCAACGAAAACTGTTACATGTACTTCTTCTCAGCAATCGTAAAATTATAAGGGGTTTGTTTTCCTACACATAAGTCATTAACTTTGATTTAGCTTGGAAAATGTTGTTGCAAGTGATGCATAATATTATCCCCTGGAAAAAAAAACCCTTTATAACGAATGAACGTTAATCAACCTTATTATTATTTTGCGCTCGCATACACGTTTCATTGGAGGGTTTTTAAGGATGTTGGTGGTTTTTTTGATTGTTTTTTTATTTTTTATTTTCCGAGTGCTATTTTTGAAATGGCTGGCGGTCTTATCGCGAGCTGAAGTAGCATTCTCGCAAATGCAAATTGCAGACGGTAAATTCCTTTGCTGTCAGTTATTTCAGTTCATCCGTGTCTATTTTAATTGTTTTAAAGCCACGTCAAGATTTCTACACCACTTGCAAGTACACTCGATAGATTTTGACTACAGGATTTCAGATTTTGAGTACTCTACAGCCACCATATTGCTCTCATCCATACGGGTAACGGATGTACAATTCAATTTTTTTTTGTTCGTATAATAATAAAAGTTTCCAAAAATTTAGCTTTTGCTATCATTGTAAAAGGATGCTAAATTTAAAGCTTTTACTGCCTCTTGAACAGGCCTTACTGTGTCAAAAGCGAAACGTTTATCACAAGTTTGTCCACAATTCAATTCAACGCAGTGCTCTACTGTCAGCAAAGATATGACATATTGTAGGGTGTGTAATTAATCAACTTATATTACTTATTAATATTCTTAATATTACACCTATTGAATTGTACGTTATTTTTACTCATCGTAGTTTTACTACATAGAATCATGAGATTATGATCGCCTTCAAATGACCTCAGCTTTCAGTTAAAACTTACAAGCGTAAACCATTTTATACCATTTCCAAAATTAGAAAGCCATTATCTTTAATTAGAGTAAGAATTCTTATTATGCAGCCTAATAAAATGGTCGTCGTGAATTGATTCAAGGACATTAACCAGTAGGCTATTTTGTCAAGTTGTCCATTTGATCAAATTATGGAGCTTGAGAAGCTCATTATTATTATTGCCTTTTACACTTTACATGCTATTATCCAGCTCTCTGATTTACTTCTGGCAATGAAACCCTACACACGTACACACTGTGAACATTGAGGACATCAGTCAGTAGTTTGCCAAGTTGTCCATTTAAGCTAATTATGGAGCTAGTGAAGAATGGTTATCACTCGTATTTTGATGCATGCCAAAGGCAGTATCCTGCGTGGGTTTTGATTTATTTTTAATTTTCAAAAGCAAAAGCATGACATCGTGCTTCAGAGCAAGCACTCTTTACCTTGAACATTCTGAAATACACCACACACACACGGATGTCACCCATTTCGCTTTGTCAAAACTATTTTCGAGGCTTTTGCTCCAAAACTCCCTGGATTCCATCGCGATTCGCAAGGGTGTATTGTAAGTTGAACTCGCTTGACGTCATTCGTTGTGAAGGGGAATGAGAGGGGGGGATATGTGTCAATTAATTATATTGGATGTGCTACTTTCTATTTCGGTCGCATTGGGCAACCATCTTGGATGCTATCTGAACGCATTTCGTACGCAGCAAAAGGGGAGATGGATGCTGTTGCATGTCCACGACCTCGGCATACAAAGTAACAATGTTTAGGGGGAGGGAGTTGGGGGGTGTAAGGGTATGGATGTCATTTCTGTACGAGCACTTGTCGTTGTCGCCACCGGATAGATACAGAGTTGGTCCTAATTTAGTGTTCAACGTTCATCATCCCGGAGTAAAAAAATACAGCTCTTTTGATTTACTTCTGGAAACGTCCACCATGAGCTGGTCGAGGGATGGTTGGCAGGATGAAAATAAAAAAAAAACAATAAAAAAGGGATATATAATTTACTTCCAAGGGCAAATCAAACAGCACGTTTTATGGGCAAGTTCATCACGCCACGAGTTATCGGTGAAAGGGTTGAAGGTTTGAAGGTTTACTTCGGATGCCATTTTCGTCGTGTCCACCGTTTGGACTGCCCCGCATGGCAACCCTATAGCCCTGGTATTTATTTGCATGAAGCTTCTTTTGGGTATTCATGATAACAGAAAGCCCTCTTTGAAATCGCCTATTATCAAACCTCCAAGGCTGTAGTTTTTTATATATATATAATTTTTTTTTATTCTTCCTCCCATGTCGTCTCATCCCAGCAATAATCGACTTGAGGTCGCATGCTAAACTGGCAGGTTCTTATCGCTGAATAAACAGTTTAACGTTTTTATTCGTTAATTATTAATTCTATCAGAACTTGGCATGGGAGACGGGATTATAATTGAGACGCACTTGTCATGCATGTATTTTCTCGCTAATTCAAATACCCACGCCCTCCATTCTCCGGGCGAGGGTGGGGAGGGGTCTCCAGGGGAGAATCAAAGCTAATGACGAGGGACAATTGCACTCTTCAGGCCATAGGTGGCGACACTATCTTCGGCTGGCTGTTACTGTGATTTCACATGTATCTCTTTGTGTTGCATTATCAGTGCAAAAGGGGGTTGTTGCCCATGATCATCACGAAATTGCCGTAATGATTTTGTGCAAAATTGGTAACGACCCTCATGTCCGCTTACGGTCTTAATCGTTTTCTTGGGGAAGGAGTTCAGATTAGAAGATAATGAAGTGAGTGTATGATGGGAAGCAGAAGTGATCAAATCTTGGTCGTTATTTTGGGGCAAATTATTGCAGCAATTGCGTGGAGGGAGGGTTGGGATGTGGATTTGGGTTCAGCTGCCTCGTATGTAACATCTTTTTTAACGGCATCAGTCCTTTTTAGGGAAAGGTTGTCCATCCAGTAAAAATGCTCCATCAATGACGTCTTCTTAGAATTGAACCTGAACACTGACTCAACCATTAGCTATTGGGAAATCCAAGGGGGGAGGTGCTGACAAATTTAATCCAAATAAACAGAGGCATCTACGATGCCGCCAGGGACAATTCCGTATGTCTTTTGGGATGGCTTTATTTCTTGGATTTATTGCTATTATGTCATCCTGTTATCATAATGCACTTGCACCTACTTTGCTAATCAGATTTAGTAATCATTTTGCTGGATTTCAAGATCAAACATGATCATTAGACACAGATAATACGCATGAGGGCAATAAATTAACCTAACAAAATATCCATCTTGCACACTATATTTTATTCCTTTTGTAATCATAGACTTCATAGCCTTCTACACCGATGCCCAACGGATGGAAAATGAGATATGGGCCGGGAAAAATTGATCTCACGAAAGGCCCCTACATTCTATTGGTCCATGTGAATTCCCAGTAAGTTTGTTAGGGACTAATTCAATAAAAAAAAATGACAGGTATCTGCTCAAGACGCGATGACTGAAGTATTTTCCCCATGGATCCAAAAACTGGTTTTAGTAACAAGCACTCTACTGGTCTGTGCTAGTAACCTAGGGCTCTCTGTATGAGCCTGTCTCTCTACTGGTTGGTAGACATTGGTTGTTTTTTTTCCCTCCTTTTCTGTCTATCTTATTATTGTTGGTGCATATATCATAAAAATACACTGGCAGATTGCCATTAATTTCTAAGGTTCATAGATGGGCTTTTTCCAGCCTGCTTAATCGTTTGTTTGTACTGGTTGTTAATGTTTCGCCGTACTTGGGCAATAACCGTTGGCGCCTGGTGGTAAATTACTGCTAGTCTGTCTTATCAGTTTGGCAAAAATGGGCCATAAGATCCTGGTAAAGTGTGTACCTATCAAAATGCACCATCTGTGATGCGTTGTCAATTGCTCATCACTGTTTAGTCGTTACGTAACGACAAGTTTAAACAAGAAACAAGCAACCACCATTGTCTGATTTCCCCAACGACAATCTAATGATGCGATCAGGATTAGTGGACACTAATGATTCGAGTGACGTCACACGAACGGCGCACGTACAAGTAGTCCGCAAAACAAAAAAGACGTCACCTACTTTCGAGTGCCCATTATTGATTTGATTATTTTCACAGATAACTGCATGTTATTAGCTGCCTGACTCCCTATTACGCAAACGTTACGGACTTGTACACATCACTCCATAATAGAAGTCCATGTCACAAGTACAAGCTGTTGTTCCTACAAACGAACATACTTAGCAGAGTTATTTATCCATACCTTACAAGTTGCAACTAAATTACATCGAATTAAGTGTTATGTTAAACGAGAAAAAGTATTGAGTAAGCAATTTCCTTGAAACTTGCAGTGAATTTCCTGCAGGGGAACAGCAGATACGCTGTAAATTGAGTAAGAGCCAGTATTAGAAGTATTAATGTACGTTTATTTTTGTACACAGATATTGCACGCAATACACTTTTGTTTTACACAATATACACATCTCTAGTCTTACGAAATGTAAACATATTTGTATAGTTTGTACACAATACAAACGTATTTCTAGTTTTGTGGATTAGGGCCGTGATATAAGTACATGCTACAATCATACTGCTGAGTAGTGGTTACAGTTTTCCCTATGCATTTTCCACAACTTCTAACTCCTGAAATCCCAAGATCTGTTGAATAATAAATCTATTATTGTTATTTCTGTTCATAGACTTTTAAATTTTGGCAAATCCCGTGTCTCGTCTGGCGGGATGGCACGCTGAGAACCACGAAAGAAAAAAATCTAAATCTAAGCCTAATAAATGTTATTATTATTAATACAGTCTACGGATTGTCTTATTACAGATAGGTTGCCACGAGCTCACAATAGATATCATCAATACATCAGGGCAAAGATTTGTAGCCCTACCCCCTTATCCTTGGCTAGCCCATTAGGTCGACTGAGCCACAGGGGAGAGCAATGCCTGCAAACTAATTACACTGCATATTTCACAAAATGTGCCATCAGTTAATCCGTGATTGCGGTTGGTAATTGCCGCTAGTGCACGATTACACCACCATGTTAAAATGTCGGATTTTTAGCGATCAGTTTCGCTAACATCACCGTAATTAAATCTGAGGTGGGCTAACGTGTTACCCAACAGGAATTTCCGTGCGTGTGTGCATCAACAACCAGTTTTTTTTGTTAACGTTTCTTTGTTCTGCCTAGTTATTTCAATGTCAGACTGATCAGTCATTGGTGTACCAGCTCAAAAAGATGGCAGGGATGTGCATGTAAAATACGCCTTCGTCAATTCTGACTTCTTGTAAGGGATTTACATAAATTATGTATGCCTTTGATGTTTTTTTATATATTTCTGCGTAGACTAATTAATAGTTTCTTCAGAGAGGAGCCATCCTCGAAAGAGGCCTGGTTTTGTTTATGTGCAATGTCTACTGACTAATAAATGAGCATAAACTCACATGGATGGAAGGAATGATGAGTTATACTAATTAATGACATAGGAAAAACAAGCAAGTTTGGAGATATTTTGGACCTAAGAAACCCTTGAAAAAGTTGCGGAAATTTCAAGTTTTCGTACAGGAATATGATGCTGCGTTGATGGCGTTACATACAGTGTTCTTAACAAGTTCTTTCTGGCCATCCTCTGACATTGCAGATCAGGCTAACACTGGATGATATCACTGGATCAGCCAATAATTCATTAAGTCATTGAAATTATTTACCAGATTTACCATGTGTTGATGACGTTCTTTCTGGTCAGACTGGTCTTAGCTGCATTCGTGGATTAAATCCTCAACAACAACAAGTGTGGTTAGTGTGCATGACCTATCTCCCTTCCTCTGTCATCCATCTTCACATTCTTAACTAGGCCAAATAGTTATTTAATTTAAATCCTGCGCACAAACCGCCACTTATGTCACGCACGTCACCAGTCTTTGACTCTCAATTGGCAATTTCTCAATGCTTTTGTAATGCTTCAGTGATGTGATTAATCAGTTTGTCAAGAGATAAACAAGATGTATGAGAGACGTATTCAAATCCAATGTCAATGAATGTGTAGATGCTTGTTGGCATAACGTTAGCGCTTGCCAAAAATACTGATGGCAAAGTCATTGACGATATGTCACTCTTTTTAACGGAGTCATCTTCACCTGGTCAATATCATCCAAGCAGCGACCTTTTTTGTACCACTCAATTTCGTTCTATTGGTATTTTTATGAGGGTCGTAATGACGCTCATAATGCGATTATTGTGCTATTTATAACCTTGAGGACAAACAGTCCATTGTTAAACTTTGTGCAGTACTTAGGATTGGATATAATCCAAAAAAAAAAAAAAACGTTTCTAGCCAATGATGTAATTATGAAAATGTAGGCCCACGCACATGCAATGAAGGAAATGGGCACAAGGGGCCGCTCATAAAGGACGTCCGAAGTTGGAGATTGAGAAAGGGGTTTTAAAATTCCATCATGGACTTTAAAAAGTCCATGATGGATTCGGTCAGCTCAATTCGGATATTAAATGTTTTCTCCCTTTCGATTGTTTAAGAGTTCTCAAGTACAGTAAAATCTGTTAGTAACATTTTTAATACCGACCCTGAAAGATGCCCAATTCACAAAAAATTACATTTTTTTCTTCAAATACTTATTATATTTTGTAATATTTTTTCCTGTGTAGAATCCGTCGTCCACTAGGGCCTGAGTTATTTTTTTTTATATAATTTGAAAATTTCCAGTTTATTTATTTTTTAAAAAAAACCTTTAAAAACCGTTATGTCACCACCGAAAACGGATTTTTTTTTTCGATGAAAACTCCTAAGATCGCCCTCGAAAGTTGTATAATTTTTTTGTCACATATTATTTTAAAAAAAAATATATGACATTTTCAAATTATAAATAACTCACACCCTAGTGGACAACCACTTCTACACAGGAGAAAAAGAAAATTTGGCAATTATTACAAGTATTTGAATCAAAAATAAGTTAAAAGACGTCCCCAAAATACGAACACCTGTTCACAACAACGTTCCTAATCGACGTCATTGAGATCTAGCCAATAAAGTGCTGAAAGTTATTTTAGTCATTAAAATTTTCAACTCTTGAACCTACTTCCGCACCAGTGGGAAAGTTCATTGTTTATTTTTTTAAATTTTTATCCTGGTAAATGTATCAGCGTTCTGTAATATTAGGTAAAAAGTTCATTTTCGAAAATGTTTTATAGCGAATTTTTTATTATTATTTTTCATTTATGACAATTATTTTATGGTTTCTTTCTAGGTCTTGGAAAGGCACCATATTAATAATTATGGTTCATTGATTCCGCTTGAAAAAAGAAAAAAAAAACACGTTAATTTTGCACAGTGGCGCCAAGTGGCTGACAAGTTCACACGGCTCTTAAATAAATGTTGCCATGCGAGCCTTTTACTTTTTATTATATTATACAGTTTGCCCTTAATAAACCTTGACTTGCCAGGCGTTCACCTTTTTACATAATTTTTGCGCAGTTTATTCATGCAGATGGATAGGCGTTGCCCGAATTTTTCGGCATTTTTTTCGCCCACGCATTTTTCCAAAGTCTTAACCTAACTTTGACACCGCAGTTATAAATACCAGTTTTCTAATCGTGGGGGAATTTTTGCATTTTTCGTTTTTAAACCTCTTTGGCTAACCTTTAAATTACGAAAACAGTTCGTGGAGTACGGTTTGACACGGCGAACGAATCTTGAACTTGATTTTGCCTTTTAGGGCCGGTTGCACCATTGTAGGTTAAATGAAAGGTTAGATAACCTGAGGTTAACTTATAACCACGAGTTAACCTAAGGGTTATTAGGTTTTTCTTGCACATCGTTTTACTATAGGGATTTTTAACCCGAGGTACAGTAAACATGGAGATAACCTGTTGAAGCTAGGAATTCTGGAAAAGTTTTGTTCTATTACAAACCTTAAGTTAACCCTGCCTAACCTAAGGGTTATTAGGTTTTTCTTGCACCGTTTTACCATAGGGATTTTTAACATAAGGTACAGTAAACATAGAGATAACCTGTTGAAGCTAGGAATTCTGGGAAAATTTCGTTCTATCACAAACCTTAGGTTAACCCTGCCTGTCAGCTGGGTTAACCTACTGTTGTGCTATGCTTTAACCTCAGTTAACCGGAGGTTAATTTTGGGTTTTGCTTACCTTTTGTTGGTGCAACCGGCCCTCAGTTGACATTCGGTTCCACGAATTACCAAGTTTATAGGCCCTATTGAAATTTTCGGGAATGATAAAAACAAAAAACAAAATGAACTAACCAAAGTTACCAAAACGAGAGCCGGCACACGTCCAATTTTTCCAGGAAGGAATTAAATATCGTTTGATTTATATTTCGGTAACCGAAAAAAAATCGCTGCATAAGCATTACTAATTGGAAATAAAAAGTGCCGGAACAGTGTTTCCGTTCACTAGTATTTTCTCCCCCCAGAGGTTCGTGACAAACATCCTGATTGAGATGCGAATGAATCGTAGGCATAACAATGTCACCCTGTCAAATTATTATCCAATTATCATAAACGACCTGTTGTTGGTCTGGTCTTGGGGTGCACGTTATTCACCAACAACGCCCCAGCCATGGGCCAGACACCGTTTAAGATAAAATCAAACGAAGGAAAAATGCTGGAGAATTCGGAATAACTTTCAAAATAGATTTCAGGAGAAAAAATGATCTCATTTGTTTTTGAACGAAATTCTGAATTAACGATGAACGGCTTGATGAAGTTTCTGTTAAGTTTCATTCAAAATGAAAGTCTCAAAATAGCAATTTTTTAAAATAAAATTTTACACGATGTGGACATCGATTATTGTTGAAATTTTGATGATTTCTTGTTCTAGATTCCTAGACGCTTTTAGTCTATAAGTCTATGCCGCTCAATCTATGTCATACCCTGGAGAAAATATCAGTATGTGATTCTCTACTAATATCAGTGTGTTTTTATACCGATATCAGTTTTATTCTATACTGACATCACTATTCTATACTGATCTCACAAGGCATACTGATCTACTACTGATATCAGTATAAATATAGTTAGAAAATATAATAGTATAAATAAATAAATATGTAGGCCTATACATACTACTACATGTACTACTAATATCAGTATGCTTAGGGATATCAGAATTATAATGGTTTTTGGGACTACTGATATCAGTATGGTTAGTGATATCACTACATTGTTTTTCTAATATCAGTTTTTGGGACTACTGATATCAGTATGCCTAGCGATATCAGTATTATAGTGGTTTTTGGGACTACTAATATCAGTATGGTCAGTGATATCACTACATTTTTTTTATTAATATCAGTATATGATCCTTATATTTGTTCTGGTATCTACTGTACTGAATATACAGGTCTTTCCACCAGGTTAAGGGCCCAGTCCCTAATTGTGCATCTTTTTCCGTACATTGTAGAAGCTGAAATCAGCTTTGCCACACGACGTTTCCAGCAGGCATTCAGATCATTTTTCAGGACGATGCAAGGGGTACACGCTTGATAATTCGGCGGTTACCAGGCGCCTCCCTGTTATCTTTTTTCTTTTTCTGGATCCGCCCCTGGATGGCGCTGATGTATCTGCCGCTGCAAATAATAGGCGAAATTAGATTTCGCCCTGTTTCATGTCGAGCATTCGGTTAAACTCTGACCGAAACCAAAGTCCTTGAACAAGTTTTATCTTGGTTCTTCATCCGCGAAATGCAACTCTCCAGTCGTGATGCCAAAGTGAAGAGAGGAGCTTGCATTAATTGGCCATCGAAAGAGGCTCTAGGTGTCATTGACCCCCCCCCACCCATAACCCTCCTCTAGCATCCACTCTCAGCTCTCCCAATCTCTGCCACCATTTTGATTGTTATTTTTGCGAGCAACGGTTTATTAAATTGCGGCTCGGCATAAATGATGACTCATCTGACTTGCAAAATGGCGGCCCAAAGGTCAAGGTAATTTGACACGCGTTCTGAGGATTCATTTCTCTCGTTAGCAACACGTGACCACGCATTAATTAACCACCCGTTACTAATTAAGAACCGCGAACGCTGTGCCTCCTTGATGGGACCCTGCGCCATCACCGATACTGTCGGTACCTGCAGCGAAACTGATGGTGCCATCAATTGACGTTTCGATTCGGACAAGCGCACCTACGTAATACTGATAAACACCATCAGCATTACTGTCAATCCAACATATGGTTAGGTTAGGTTTGGTTTGACAGTAATACTGATAAACGCCATCAGTATTACTGTCAGTCGCCCACATATGAGCGCCAGAAGTGATGTCCGAATTGGTTGGCGGAACTGTTGATACTGGCAGTATTACTGATATACTGGGAAACCTGGGAAATTCAGGGAAATGTTATAAACTGATCAACAAGTCAGTGGATATTCTAACTTCGTATTATTTAAATAGTTATAAAGAAAAATTTGAAGGGCATCAATTTGGTACCAAACCAAAACGTAATAAGTGTCAGTAGAGGGTCCAATAGAGATGGAAAAAAACTAAATGGTTTTGTGGAAAATACATGTTTTATAAGCTCGAATTTGATTTCGGTCGAAGAAGTCCAAATGTGTGCATCATTGACGTTTAATTTGAAGACAAAAAAAACGAACACGAGGGAGGGATGGAGGCACTTACGACGTCATGGTTTAGCACTCTCAAATCTGTATTATCACTATTATTCTTTTGTTTCTGGAAATTTGCTGCCTACGGAGCTCTTTTTAATAATTATATTTATAGAAATTTTATTCAGAAAGTTATTCAAAAATCCATCATTTATGCTAATATTTATAAAAAAGTCTCTGCTACAACACTTTCCATTAATTAATCCAAGCTCACTGTTTTATTATGCGACACTGACCAATCGTAAACTGATCAGAACATTATAGTCTTGTTAATTGTAGCGTATACTGGGAATTCAAATGGACCAATAGAGAGAGCATGTTGAACGATTAATCTTTCCGGTCTCATGAATCATATTCCATCCTTTGGGCATGGCGTATTTTTCTCCATTGCTGGAAGGCATAATCGATAAGCAGAATATTTCTGATTAAGGCTCTGGATACTCTTCTTTTAAGAAGGCTATGGATACAGACAAAGGAGGTTATTTTCAATTATTATTGGTCTTGCAGGTCAGAATTAAATTAAAAATTTTAACTTTGAAAAAGTCGAGGGATTTTTACTGTCTCTGAAGTTGCCAAAAAATTCGAAGACATGGACACAAAAATGGAGGTCATGCGACAACTTGAATTTCCAGATGCTAATTAACGGGTTCAAAAGGTTGGATCGAAAGCCGTTCGACCAATTATATTTCGTGTCTGCCACACGTTAGGCCTACGCGTAGCTTTTTCAAACTTTTTCAAGAGGCCATTTTTTGAGCAAACCTAAAGTAAGTCTGCCTTAAGTACAATGTAGTTTGTTTGCGAAAACTATGCATGGCAGACAATTTGCATGGCAATTCATTTCAAATGTTATTCACTTTGTTTGGCTACAGAAATGGATTTCCGTCTCTGGAGATGGCCAAGAATTTTGGATGGAAGCTACTATCATGCAAAGTAGCTTTTATTTATTTTTTATTTATATTTTTGAAATGCTCGAACAGACAAAGGATGTACTGTATGCAAAGTGTTTGTATGGAGTGCTATGCCACTTTAGGCAGATTCAGGGAAGCATATTTATTAAGTGACGCCAAACAATGTTAACTTGGCACCGTGCAACTAAATTCCCTTTAGCTACATTTTTTTCTACCCTATTTTGAAATGTCGTTGTGTTCTGATGGAAAGTAAGGTAGCAATAAGTGTTTGCAACGAAAATGAATATACATGTATATCCCATGTGTGCAATAATTGACAACACGTGTCAGTGACTGTGTTCACAGTTTTGAATAAAGGAGAAAAGGGCACTAAGTTACGTTAAGAAGGGGGTAAAAGGCTAAAGTGCAAGTGTCAGAAGGGGTTAAAGGTATGTTGTAGGTATCAGAAGGGGTTGAAGGTATGTTGCAAGTGTCAAAAGGGGTTTAATGGTATGTTGTAGGTATCAGAAGGGGTTGAAGGTATGTTGCAAGTGTCAGAAGGGGTTAAAGGTATGTTGCAAGTGTCAGAAGGGGTTAAAGGTATGTTGCAAGTGTCAGAAGGGGTTAAAGGTATGTTGTAGGTATCAGAAGGGGTTAAAGGTATGTTGCAAGTG
>JAQIXS010001876.1:0-26221 GCA_034700785.1 Rossiulus vilnensis | reverse complement strand
GTTCACACCAGCCACTTCTGAAGTTGATTGCCGACGGATCAACTTCAGATGTGGCTGGTGTGAACGGGGTATTACACGATCATCAATAATGACAAGATTACTCATGACATTATCAGCAATTATTACTGCTTCATTACTTGCTAGCCTTAAATTCACATCCTTACTGGCAATCATTCCTTTTCGGTTGACCTTACAATATCATTAGTAATGTCGTTCTCAGACGGTAATATCGTTAGTAATGTCATTCCCAGAAGGCAATGCTGTTAGGAAAGCCAACTGCTAGCTTAGACTTATGTGGTCATTGTAGCAGTTGGTGTAACCAGACCGTACATCTGACATTTCGTCTTTCCTTCCAGGTTTGTTTCATCGTTCAATTCTGATGAGTGGGTCGGCCCTGGCCCACTGGGCGCTTGTGCAGGACCCGAAAAAATACGCCACGCAGCTGGCCACAGCCTTAGACTGTTCTACGATCGAGAAGGAAGCCATCGCCAAGTGTCTCCGGTCGAGGTCGCTGGAGGAACTTCTGAACGTGGACATGAACGTTCCCGAACACTTGACGGCCTTCGGTCCGTCGGTAGATGGCATCGTGATCGTCGACGAGCCCGAGAAGCTAATGCAGGGCTTGCACGACACGCGCGACCGCTACGACCTGATGTTCGGAGTGACCCTCGTGGAAGGGATCTTCCCCTTCAGCAACGAGGAGTTCATGCAGGGCTTCGGGCCCGACAAGAAGAGCCGCGTGATTCGGACGTTCGTGCGCAACATTTACCAGTACCACATGAACGAAATCTACTCCGTGCTCAACAACGAGTACACCGATTGGACGAAGCCGTCGCAACATCCGATCAACATCCGGGACTCCACCATGGAGCTGCTCGGCGATGCTCAATTCGTGGCCCCCCTGGTCAGGGCCGGTGATTTACACTCTAATGGATTTATTAACACTTATTTCTACGTCTTCGAACATCAGATTGTGCACGAAGACCTGCCCGGCCGCCTGGGAGGCTTTCACGGCGAGGATGTGCCCTATGTGTTCGGCGCGCCCCTGGTGGACGAGCTCTCCTACTTCCGGAGCAATTACACGCGCGTGGAGCGCAGCATAGCGGAGACCGTGATGCGCTACTGGACGAATTTCGCTAAAACCGGGTAAGCCACATTCAGATATGTTTACTAAGTGAAGGGAATTCGAACAATTGGTCTCCTACTGAGTGATCTCATGCTTTAAAAAAAAATGTAATGCAATTTAAATTATTGCATCGTTAAATGGATTTCAAATGAGTGTGTTTTGTAATGCATTTATCGGTGCATTTTAAAATGAAATATTATCCCGATCTACATGCATATCTAAATTATTTTTGTTAGTATGGGGAATCAGAGTATCTTAAATCAGGAGGTTCACGAAGTCTGTTATATCTCCAAATTTAGAAGTTGCATCTGTTTAAAAATACTGATCCGATGGTGCTCAGACCTAAAAGGTTTTTTTAACCTTTCCGTCAACTTATAAAGCCTTTGTTAAAATTTAATTTTGTGTAAAAAAATAAAATTCAATAAACTACACTTAATACACTGTATGTACCGGTACAAAAAAACGTTTACTATTGCAATAAATACTTGCATTTAATGTTTATTTTAATTTGACAGAAGTACTTTAATGACAATAAAATCACTTAATTGTTTCGCAGTACATTAATTTTTAATATTTTGCATAGGCCTAGTAACTTTAAAGTTATCGTTTTTAAAGTAACCAAGTGGAGCAGTCAAATCCGAGGCGGTTTTATAACTCGCGTTATCAGGCCTTATCGCCTTATAACCGTCCCTTAGGCCTATCAGACGACGAGTGACATACCTTAAAATTCAAAGTTCAATCCCAATTATAGCTTATCCTTCCCTTTTATAGAGGTAGAAGCTTGGAAAATTAGTTGATTTAAAAAGATAGATGCATTCCCAGCTATAGAGGTTTTTTCCTCACTTAAACAGGGTGTGAAATGATAGGCCTATACATATTTATACCATATTAAGCACAATGATCACTTTTTAATTGTAACGAATGTTTAAATATATTTAAAACGAATTTTTTTTTCAAATTGGAAAATGATCTTGTTCGAGGTATTTCTTTTTAGCCATTACAAATACATGTATCATGCATCTAGAAATCCATTAAAGAAATGATCCTAGGTAGTCATCTTTGTCTTATATAAATTGGAAGCTAGCAATAGGCCGATGGTTTACCGTTAATTCGCCTACAGCCCGACACAAGTACAAGTCGTAAACAAATTTCCAATTATAAAAAAGCTTTTAGTATCTTTTTCTATTTTAGCTGATTGTGTGGTGTGTATATTTGAACGTTTCTTCAATTAGATAATTTCCCTTCGCTCCCTTTTGGAAGCTCAGTCG
The DNA here is from genome assembly GCA_034700785.1 of Rossiulus vilnensis. NCBI lineage: Eukaryota > Metazoa > Arthropoda > Diplopoda > Julida > Julidae > Rossiulus > Rossiulus vilnensis. Next base: position 23,827 of record JAQIXS010001876.1, on the reverse strand, counting down.
AACCGCTGCAGATAACATTTCACAAAGATTTCATGAAAGATTTCTAAGAACCTTGTATTGATTTAACTAATAAAAGTATTTTCTGAGGTCGAGTGGGAGAATGTAGCAATGGGAGAAAAAAAGGTCAATTCTTGACATTCCACGCCTCCACGGTAGCATGATGTGTACATTGATCGTTAATCTCATAAACAAGTATTTTTTCACATCATTTGCAAAAATAACAAACATAAATATGTAATGGTCCACTGGACTAACACCGATATGACTGTATGGAAAAGAAAAATAAATAAATAAATGGATGATGTTGAATGACAGTATGGATTCGTTTACCAGAAATTGCCAAGTAAAGGGAGAGCAGATGTACACTCCCTTGGGTAAAAATGTTGACAATCGATGCGCTTATCTGTGTATAGGCCTCCATGTCAATATAGTTCGGCAGCAGTTTCAAATTCCATAACGACTGGTTTCCGAAAATGTATCCCGCACGTATCGGCAAACTCGATTCACCTGATGTTCAACGAGGCAAACGATCTAGCATCATTTGCCTGTGGCATTTTTAATAGTGGTATATTCGTTGCTCGGTAAACATACACAGGACTTCTGAGGGGACTATCAATATTTTGCTTATGTTTAATGCGTTTTAAACTGTATTTTGGCCTTCGCAGCAATAATGCTGACTAGCCTGTTTAATGACGGATAAGGACTCAACTTTTGGTATTTGCACTGGTTGTAGAGCGCAACTGTGCTTATGGATGGATTTAGACTTGCAGTGCAGATTACGGTTCTGAATGGCTGGGGCACCGTATAGCCAAATAATTACATTTTACCTTGCACGCTTCATATCTCTATGTGCATGTTGTTAAGCAATAACAACTAAAATCGTTGTTAACAATGTTAAGAGGGATTTTAACCGACGAGCAAATTCTCTTAAAAATCGTGCACACCTGGCTGTTACTTCAGATATTTTGCAGACCTGCAAGGACTTAGCCTGACTTCGCGCATTTTGACATATCTACATGTAAATCTAACAAAATGCTGTATGATTTTAAAAAAGGGAATTAGGTTTTTTTTCTATATATGCAAGTGTCGTGCCTTTATTTTGGTTTTAACTTAGCGATTTATATCTATGGTCAGATTTTCTGTTAATTAATTTGAAAATTGAAACTGATTTGTGGACAGTCCATTGTCAGATGCGAATTGATGACCAACACAGAGTCAACACGAAATCCAGCGTCAACCTTTCCATCATATAGTACTAAACGTACTATATTTTTTTCTAAATTTACAACAATTTGTAAATTTAATAACTATTTCAGCGCTTTATGCGTATGATTTAATTTTGTTTGAAATAAAAATTGAAACTGATTTCTGAGGAATTTATGATCAGATGAAAATGTTAATAATAACTAGCAGTGAAGCAGTGTGTTGCCCTTTGATTCCAAAAGGTACCTTTAAATGCTTGCCTTACTAGATGGCATCAACGGACAGAAAATAGGTCGTAAACAAACTGTTAATAATAGTACATTAAAGGGAAGTTTCTTTGATGTGAATTTTAATGTATCAGTGAATGTTCATTTAATCATTTATCATGAACTTGATGACAATGTATTGAGTTTTCCATGACTTTATTTCATAACTTTATGATATGATATGATGAGATATGATGAGTTCCTGACTTTTTCAAAATAATTCACTATTTTAATTTCTCTGACAATTCCATATTTTCAAGGTCTGGGAGAAACGTATATAAATAGGAACCCTGATGTTTATATTGTGTGAATGCTAGCATTCATAAAGTGTATAAGAGTGCAGTCCCCTCATACTTCTTGTATTTTTCTAAAAGTTTCGTTTGTCATTTCTTTAATAATGAGAATAGTATTCTTTATATAAACGCAGAATTAATTTAATCAGTTATGATAGGTAAACAGCAATGATTAAATTATTTTAAAAACAGTTAAATACATTATTTTCTTTCACATCGTTATTAGTGTTTCTGAGAACATTTCATGGAAAAAGCACAACGAATAAATCATTTCTGCTGGAGTTACTTGGCGGTCTCTTAATATTTTTAATCAAAGTTTCTATAAAAATGGTTTTTAAAATCCACGATTTGTGGTTTTGGCTGTAATCTTTATTTTCGAAGATTTCCTCGCGGTCGAAATATTAGCTTGGATACATAATTTTCAAACGCTGCGGTGTTTTAAGCAAGTTTAACATCAAAACGCAGGCTAAAATCCATGATTGGTGTTCAAGACTTATAAAAAAGAAATTATAGGGCATTTTAAGTATTGTTGTTTAGCAAATTTATTTTTATATAGAAATATTGCTCGGTAAATATTAGATATGTTGTAGGCCTATATTATAGAGATTTTATTATTTATGTATTTTTATTTTTAAAATATTATTTGGAATATGTATAGAATTATAATAAACTGTAGACTGATTTTGGTGCGTCTTTGAAATAAAATGTAACTTGACTATTGCCTTAAAATTAATTTATAATTGACATACAGTGTCATTATGGTGTGTCGACCCCTCATACGACCTCGCTGAACGAAGTAAAGTTCATTTGTGCCCATTTCTTTGCCAAATCTCATTTGCAAAGAACAGTAGAATTAACTTAATTTGCTGGCAGTTCTTGTACAAAATGTAGCGTGTCTATATCCGTTCTTTTGTTATTTGACAGTGATCCGAATGATTCCATTCGCCAGGGGACACCTGATGCCAGCCGAAGTAAAAACCGCTTAGGATCAGCAAAGCCCATTTGGCCACAGTATGAAACCGTTCATCAAAAGTACCTTGGTATTGGTAAGGGCAACTTTTTTCTTTTCTCAATTGAATTGCGGCGCAAGAATGTTGCTATGTTTTGATAGAAGAATTTGCGGTCCATGAGGAATATGATAGAGATGCTGTAACTGGTGTTTCAGACACAAGCTGCTCCAAGCGCTCTGGAATGGTTTCTGCCAACAAGACCCATTAATTAAATTTCAGGAACACTAGCCTCAGTTTGTTCAAAACATAAGGGACACTACGATGCCCCAAGTTTGTGAGACACCGGTTTTAATTGAACGTGTTTCTGTAATTGGCCGTTAAAATGCTCGCTCTATTGTACGAGTACATGCTGTTAAAATGGCTTAATTGGCTGTCTTGTTGCTACTGCTGAGCGTGTCTTTCACTTGGGAACCAGTAAACAACGACATCTAATTAACAACCAGGAAATCAAACAACATTAATGAAACGAAAAATGAATACCAGTTGGCGGTTTTGTTAAACGAATTTCTTTTCTATTGGAAATTGTGACAATTGCGTGGTTACAGCACTGCTCTTTTCTGCTGTACCACCAAAGGCAATTGTGACGAAATTAATCAATTTCGTTTATAATTAGAGGATGTACTATTCATTTATGACAGAAAATCAATATAAGCTTCACAGGCATCCACGAAAACTATTGAGAGTATGATTGTCTAATATAATTCACATATACAGGAGAGCTCATAATTACTTCAATGCAAGAAATGTCCAAGGATAAATTTGAAACAATTAATTGATTATTTATGCAAAATATATTGTTTTTTCCATGTTGAAATGGTATTTCGCTACTGCTTGCCATTTTTTATATTATTTGAAAATGTCCTGCTTATTTATAATAATAAAAAAATAATAAACGAGGAAAATGTTGCAATGCTTTCTTGCTTTTTTTGTATAAATTTCAGCATTTTCAAGTAATATGAAGTACGGAATCAGTAGCGAGCAACCATTTATAGAAGGAAAAACGTATACTTAACATTAATCATACACTACTGAACCAAATTACGTATCCTTTGAAAATGTTGCATTGAGGGAATGCTTTGTACCCAGCATTAATGAAAATCATTCGTCGAGAATGGCAATCCAGAAATACATGAATGTTTACCATGATGAATATTCATTCGTTTTATTATAATTTTTTGAAGCACATATTCTATTCAAAATTTGTCATTAGACTAACGATTTGCATGATATAAACACAAATCATTGAAAGAGATAAAAATGCAAACTGCATACAAATTATAATACTTCGATAAATTTAATTTTGGGCTTATGTACATGTAGCTACATGTATGTAATTTTTAAATTTTGTGATTCAAAATTGCACCCAAAATTCGCAAAAGAATATTTAGTTGTTCTCTCAACTCTTGTACTCGCTTTTAGTTTAATAAAATGTGAGTTTATAAATATATTACACTTTATAAATGTTTGCATTTTTTAACTTTCGGATTTTTGTGCGATGGAATTCAAAATTTCACTAGCGTAGACTGCATGTGGTTATCATTAATTACACTATTGTTTGATCGAATATGCCAATTGACACGTTCTTGTCATTTTTTCGTTCTCTCTTTCTGTTATTATTGTTATAGTAACCGCAACACGCTGTTAATGATGCACGTAATCCAAGTTCATGATTGATTCTTTGAATTTGTCAGCCATAAATGCCTCAATAGGTGGTCACTTGTCAAGCAGGTAGATCGTCATCCAAGCCTGCTGTGCATATCTATCAAACGGACCAGTGCTTTTACGTATACAAATAGTGGAGCTCATTTGACTACATATATTCTGCTTTGTTTCCAATAAGCAGAACATAACAAAATTCCAACACGAAAAAATTACGAAAATTTCTAAAAGCATTCGTAAAAAATCAGCATTCCTCCAGGCCTGTTGCTCCAGCAGTCCCTAAAAGTACTTCTCACCAGCTACATGTATTTCTCTCAGAAATCGGAATTTTGCTTACAGCATTTGTTTGTTAATGTAATATTGTTAATTTTAAATAACTAGTAATAAAACTAATCACTTAAAAATTCCCTCATAAATAACCTCTATTTATGACGTTGCAATATAGTTTATTATATTATTATATTCGATTTCTCTGCTAAATATTATATTATTATTATTATTACAACTTAATATATGATATACCATAAAAATAATTATAATAATTCTTATATTTCATTTTCGACTAAATACAATCTCATTGCTGATCCCAACCCTTAAGCATGTAGTATAAATAAAATACAAACTTTGCATAAACTACTGTTTTATATTTTTCGGGTATGGACACAGAGATAATGCATGACGATATCCGTAAATACATGTATATGGTCAGATGAAAGAATGTGATAAGCATTTTGATTTATGTGCACTTACAAAGATATGTATGGGCATATACGCATTTTATCGACAAACTGTATAAACAGTATTTGGATATGAAAGGACAGATATGGCCATAGGTCCATTTGTGGCCAATTTCTGGTCTAACCAAACACAGAACAAATGCTCCATATACAATTTTTCCACCTAGCGAAGCCTTTCCAAAGCGCTGAATCGCGTTTCTTTTCTCGCCCCGCAGTTCAGCGCCCCAAAAACCGCCACCACTTTCGTGCCCACAAGATGTCCGTGTGGCTGAAGTTGATCCCGGACATCCACCGGTCGGGCGGCACGGCAGCCACCCCGCAGCACCACGTCCTGGACAATCATGAGGACCCTTCAACGTTCGAGGGGGTGCTTCGACCGCTCTCCCTGGCGCCCACCAGCCCCTCGCCCTCGCTCGCGACTCCCCAGCCCAGCAATAACAGCACGTTGGCCAGCCCGAGGGCGACCACGGAGTCACCGGAGGCCCCCTCCTCACCCCCGCCCTTCCTCACCACGCCCAGCTCGGTGGAGCTGAAGAACGGCACGAACCCCCTGCGCGTGAAGGCCGAACAGCAAGCCAACTACTCGACCGCCCTGAGCGTCACCATCGCCGTGGGCTGCTCGCTGCTCATCCTCAACGTACTCATCTTCGCCGGAGTCTACTACCAGCGGGACAAGAACAGGGTCCAGGCCCGAGTCAACGACCGGCCCCTGGCTAACAAGAAGGAGAACGACGACGGCCAGATCGTCGGTCTGGGCCTGCACACCATTCGGGCGATATCAGAGACACCCCAGAAAATCCCCCCGCCCCGCACACCTCCCCCGTCGCCCATCAGCAAAGCCCGGCACCAGCTGCCCGACTATCCCGATCCCGTCAACGCCACCACCGGGGCCGCCACGCTGAACATCCCGCGACCCATGATCAAGAGCGGCCAGGAGAACCAAGTGCTGCCCGAATCGCAGCCCCTGCTCCTGCAGAACCTGCAGCTACGGCCGCCAGTCAGGAAACCCAACATGCAAGAGGTGCGCGTGTGAACGCCGCCTCTTCCGCTCCTCCCTGGAACGCCATGACCCGCGCACCCCGTGAAACGGATGTGCCTGGATACGCGCCGCAGGTGTTGCTTAGCGCCGCACGGAGCATCCGACGGTTCGGTCGGCGGTCGCTTTTCCATTATCGCACTCATTTAACTCCATGGCAAGCGAATCGGTTCAACCTCATGTCAACTGGGGTGGTAAGGAGCGAGATGCGTATACCCAATTTACAGGTATCAGGTGGCTACGCCCTCGTCTCTCTGGGCACAGACTAGAATGCTAGTGGGGAATTCGAATAGACCGATAGAATGCATGATTGCAAATACACCCTGGTGAAAAGATCAGTGTGTGATTCTATAGATATACCGCTATGGTTCTTTACTGATATCACTGTTTCTATACGGATATCAGTATGCTTAGTGAAAGCACTATCATAGTGGTTTTTTTGGACTGCTAATATCAGGATAGTTTGTGATATCAACAAATTCTTTACTAATACATGTATCACAACAAATCGGTATATTTGTACTGATATATCTTTCCACCAGGGTGGGCACCAGTGCCGACATTCTGCGAAGATTAATTCTGTAGTCTGTGCACAATTATTATGCTAGTGATACAATCAAATGGACCAACAGAATGCAACGTCGTTTTGTGGGAAACCTCTTAATGGGATGAATATCTTAGACCGAGCATTTTTTTACCAAAACACCTCTAACTAGGATTTTTAACCTTTTTTAAATAGGGTAATGTTTCACTAGCTTCTATTTGTATGTGTGGTAAAGATAAGTCATTTCACTTCCACCAGTATAAGTGGGAATTCTGGAAGGGTCCCATAATATCCCACTTATCCAGGTTCGACTGTAATCATGCCAGCACCAAAACACATATGACATCTAATGGGCATCGGTGTGAATGTCGCAGTCCTGGAAGATGTAATGTGCTGTATAATCTGAATATCTTTCATTGGTTGAGGTTCAGGCTGGGCTCCCGCTTTAGATTTTTCTGTCTAAATCAAGGAAGAAAACGATGCATTGCACGTGACGTGATACCTTGCATGGAGGCGTTTTCTCACGTGATTTGGGCAGAAAAATCTGTGTGCGTCCAACCTCAGATCCATTCCATAGTCTGTTCAAAACTAGAATACACTGAACCAAAACCAATCAGAGATACTCAGCTTATAGATTATGCCTTCCAGCAGAGTGATAGACACACCAATGCCCAACTGGCAGAAGATGTGATGGGACAGGAAAGACTAATCGCAAATTCAATTGGTCCATTTGATTTCCCATTATACTCTAGTTTTGAACAGACCATAAGGGCTTTAACCTCGATGTAGAGGCAATTTCGATCGTTTTCAAGGGGGGTGCTCGAGATTTCGCCCATGTTTAGGTGCCCAAGTAAATTTGAAAGTGTTCCAAAATCACTGATTAGACTGTCCAGTGGACGGCTTTGGGAACAATAGGATTTGGATCAACGCAATTCGGTCACTTACTTCAAAGTCGTTTTATGCCCTTCGTATAATTGAAAATATTGCGTAGTTTCAATTTTTTTTAGAACAAGAAAGTGCAAACTCAGCAATTTTGTTAGCTGCTTTCGAAGTAGACCAGGGCAGAAATCATTTCTAATTTGTTGGTTTACTATTCGGACAATTTAAGTGTTTATTAAATTGCGCAATTTTGATTTTTTCCTGTTAAGCAGGTGTTTTTTTTTGGGGGGGGGAGAGTCGTTTTTTATTTGGTTCGAAAAAGTGCGATAATGGAAGATGCAATAAGCTGCCTGACAACACCGTTACTACTACTGAATTAGACTTGCCCGAAATCGTATTTCTGGTGGACCTGCCAATGCCCTAAATATTGAAATGGTGTCTGCTGCAGTGAGTGGTGGACTCCTAAGTCCGTTTGCGAGTTTTTGGACACACTCCTTAGGTAGTGCGTGATGTCGTGCCGTGTAATCGGTGTGTAGGGCTCGATGTCCTCGTTCAGGACAATGGACGTCGCGATAATGCTCACGCTCTTTCTGACCGTTACTGCTACTGATTAGTCGCGTACGTGACTTCGGTTGGTCGTTCGTTTTTTTCTGAAAATTTTATAAAGACGTTTTTAAGTTTTTTATTGCTAATCAATCTATGTTGGAGATGGACTGTAAATACATCACACTATGATACTGTATTTTAGTACGTTTTGTCATCCGTAGCTTTGCTTCTGAAAGAGATTTTTCGGTCCATGATGCATTCATGTTGGGGCCTTCCATAAAAAGACGGTTTGATCTTGTTCCCATATTTCGAACAACAATGTCCGCTAGACTTTACCTCACATTCGTTTGATTGTATGATATCGTATGATGCTATTGGTCAATGTACTTGTTTTAAAACCCTTAAGTTTTAAAACAAGGAACTGATTAAGTTATTGGTACTTTTTTATTTCTTCCATAAATTCCACACTAATGACTGCTTATGACAACTTTTGACTAAAATGTCAAAACTTAGCAAATAGCAACGAATGCTTCGTTTAGAAGAAAAAATCCAGAAAAAAAAATTACAGGAAGTACAAGTTGTACATGCATCGGTTCACCCTATCCCAGATCCGTCAATGATTGGTTCCCAAAATTCCGTAATTTACATTTGAATGTACAGTATATAAAATTCATCAAGATAACTTAAGACCATTTTTTATTTTATATTTTGCACTTTTTTCGCTATTATTCCAGGCGGTTTTTTTAAAAAAAATAATGCATACATGTAGAATAAACACGAGTAGATTAGCTCCGGAATAAAACATTTTCATCGAAACTCCGTTCTGGTAGCGAATGATCAGTCGATGATCCCTTGTGGCCAACGTCTTTTATGGAATGCCCCATCGATTTTTAACCCTATCTTCATGCGTTGATTCATTTGATGAGGGTAATATAATGCGTGCGTCACTTTCTCAGACTTTCAGAAATGCCCATTGTCCATTTCTCTCTATTATTCATATCTCGAGCTACATTGCGAAAAAAAAGTCTCACCAAGAAATTCATTTCAGGATTACGAAAGCGTTCCGAGACCCTATAAATTGCCCGCTTGATGTGTTTTCATATCAACCAAAATGCATACATAGATACATGTAGGTATTGGGGCAATCACTGAGTGCCATCCAGGCAATTTTAGCCTCTGACATCACACCATTTCCTTCCAACATTTTCAACTTTCTTAATTGTTTCCTACAGCATTCTTTTCGTTTGGTATTCATCTGATCTCACGGGTTATTGTAGTTGACCTGATCGACAGTCCCATCATCTCCATCAGTCGAATTCTGTTAACCCCAAATCAAGACTGGATTTAAACTATTGGAACTGCGAAGAATTTTATACATAAAAATCGTGTGTGGATTTTCTTGCCAGTAGCAGGAGGTGAATAAAACGCATATACCTTTTGTAGTGGACATTTCGATTAGTGATTGAGGCGATGGCCATGCGACTTTTTTGTTCTTTAACAGTGACTCGTGGCATCGCCGAATGAATACTCAACGAGCCAACGTTTGAAATTCATTTGTGCAATCGCGTGATGACCACTAACTTCATCCATGTTTTCGAACGTTACAGTTTCCGGGCACCGCAGTGGCGCGCATTCCAGAACTTGCGTCATACTTTATACTTTGATTTATAATTGAAAACACACCGTGTATGTTATTTCTTGATTAAATTATTACTGTGAAACAATTTGTTTGCATTTCAGTAGCATTCCAGCGATGCTTAGTAGCTTCAACATGCCATGAAGATGAAGCGTAGTGTTTTAACGATTATTTTAAATAATCGTTAATCAGCGGTTTTTTACATGGTTTACTTATTTTTTTACTTAACGTGTAATGTTTTGAATGGGGATTGAAAATGATGTTTTTTTTACAAATCGGCTGAAAGAAAAATGACGGATGCTAAGGCACTAAAACATACAACACAAAACGTTTAAATTGCATTAATATAATTTTAAGTATATTCCAATTCCCATTCCTGGTTTCCCATTACTGGTTTCATTTTTATTATTATTTGTTTTATCTGTCGTTATTTGCTTCATTTTTCTTGTTGTTTACTTTTATCTATTGCTTTAATTTTCTTTTATCGATCTTTTCTTCATTTTTTTATTTTTGCATTAATTTTATTTTTACATGTATTTTTAATTTTATTGTTATAAGTTATTTCTCAGTAACGGTTTTTCTTGTTTTTATTCTTTATTTATCGTTTGTTTTACTTAATGTTTACTTCTTCATCGTTCTAATAATCGTTTGAACTTTTACAGTTGTATAGTTCTATCATTTTTTCCGTTTTAAGCATTATTTTTGCTGTTCTTTGCTTTATTTATCGTTTTCGTTTCAATTTGTATCGTTTGTTGTTTCATTTTTCTCGTTGTATCCCGTTCTAGCTTTATTTCTCTTTTTCGTTTTATTTATATCGTTTTTTCTATAACGAGTTGCATTCGTACTTTACACCTGGCGTTTTTTTTCCAAATTTGGCGAAATTTTAATTAAAGCGATGCATACCGTTTCGCAAAAACGAAAAGAAACACGTTGTCTAGTCTACCAAATAGATCAGTAAAAAATACACAATATTTACGTTATAACATTAGGCGCCATTCTCGCGAAATTTTCCAAAACATAATTAGGATGCAAAAATTCGAGAAAATCATGATAAAAATGTAATTGACGCTTTCAAAAGACTAAATTAAGCGAAATTTCACGATATAATCCGCAAAATTTCGCTAAAAGAATAAGTTCCAATGTATGTAGACTACATGTACGTTTTTAAAAGACTAAATTAGCCTGAAATTTGTATCGTGTTGTTGCAGGTTCTTTTAAACGTAAGTCGACAGTTTAGTACCATCTGAACACAAATATTAAGTAATTTCTTAGTAGTTATGTTGTATATTTAAATGTTTGTATTGTAATTTTTACTATATCTATTTTTATATTATATAAAATATAATATGTTGATATACATTTATATAAGTTTAATTTTAATTAGAATTTAGTATTGATAAGGGTCGAAAAAATTCGAATTTTTTATCGTACAAAGAATATGCAGTTATTTTAGACAACATTTTACAGGTAGATAAAATAATGAAAATTATCAGAGTTTTTTCCAGGTTTTTTGTTAAACGTATTTTAATAATTTAGGACCAGCGGAGCACGAATATGTGGTTATTTCTGCGAAATTCCCAGTTCTTTTATTGTAAGTATTGGTGGTATATAAATATAAAATATACTATTATTAAAAAGTAATATTTAGTGTATTATAATGTATTATTATTAAGGTGAACATCATCATGAGACAGGATGGAATTGAACATTCAAAAATGTCATATTTTAACTCTGTCAATCATTTCAATCATTTTTTGCACGATTTTGCACGATAATTCATGCAAAAAAAATGATTGACAGAGTCAAAATGTGAAGTTTTTGAAATGTTATTATTAAAATATCCCAGAACAAAACCTTGCATTTTTTAAATTTATCACCGATTTTCCTCGTTCAATTCTAAGAATGTAGAAAACTTCGAAATTAATATATATATTAATGATTGTATTTTAAAAATGCAGTGAAAATTGACCGATATGTACACTGTATGTCAATTAGAAAACATAAAACAAATTTTTGAACCTACAAGGTAATTATTGATTGTAAATATTGATTCTTTTATTGAGATAATTTTATCATCATAATAATAAAATCTTAATTAAAAACTTAATAAATACATGTGCATGTAATTTTTCAATGAAAGTGGTGATAATTAACTTTGTTTTAAGTCTAAAAATTTGGGGGGAAATATTGTTGCTAATTAAAAAAAACGTTTTTCGATATATTGACCACCTGACTAAGGTGACCGATTTTGTCCGGTCCTTAGGGTCGTTACTATAGCCAGGTTTCATTGTGGTTATAATAGATACTAAAATTTATACTTAAAATCGATGAACATGTCTATCCTAAATTACTGGGAATTCCGCTGAAACAACACATTCGTTCTCAGCAGGTCCTAAATTATAGAAATGTTTAAACAAAATCTGAAAAAATTGAAAAAAAATGTTAAATGTTTTTGGATTTTGCATTTTTCAAGACCTCCTCAGAATTAAACGGCACATTATGCACATAGCGTATTCAGGAGCCATTGAAGCGCTGATCTTTAGATAAATTTCGTCAAAACCAGCAGTAGTTTTTGTATAAGCAACAGTGATAATATATAGTCAAACCTGGTTATAGTGGCCACCTAAGTAGCTGGACAAAATAGGTCACCTTAGTCAGGTGGTCAATATATCGGAAAAAATGGTGCAATATTAAACACAGTAACATATTATATGGAATTATAGTGTGGAACTTATATTTTAAATATACAGTTTTCAGAATTGTTCAAACAATTTCCAACTCGTAACAGGGAAAATTTCCCCAAGGCCGCGCATTTTCCTGACAAACGTACAGTATATACATGTACATGCGCCTAGGCGCATTTGCTATGTTACGGAAGGACCATAAAAATAACATTAGCAGTGTAAGCATTTTCAGGGTATCCAAAATAATCGGTCAATGTAAGCAAGTGTTTTAAAGAGCAAGGTGGTCAATCATAATTAACAGCATCTGGTTAATTAAAAAATCAACTTCATAGTCAACCATGGTTATCATTCATTCGATTCTTTATTTCCATTGTTGATTCGCAAAAAAATGATCGCTTTTTTTAAAATGAATACATCTTTAAAATAAATGATTACATTACAATAAATATACATTTTAAAGTAAATTGGTTTTTATTATTTGGGGCAACACTTCGAACGTTAGGATTATTATTTTCATACTTGGTTTTTGCTGCAAAGCATTTACAGGAGATGCTGACAGGGCGATTAATTAACACAACTGAAAATACATAATTCCCTTATTTAAAACCCATACGTAATTGGGGTTCCACGGGTTGATTTGTTCCAAATAACGAAAGCAATCCAAACCAAGATCCGAATCAGAACATACACTGTAGCCTAATTATCGTATAAGTTTATTTATAAAACATATTCAAGAAAAAAAAGACTGAGCATTTTGAAATTGCAAATACATGTAGTTGTACGTCCATAAACTGTGTCCATCAGGGTGTTTATAACACCCTGTAATTTCCGTTTCTGTAATCATATTAAATACGGTAATTAGTATCTGCAAAAGCTACAACGCCATTATGTGCATTGCATGTTTCCTATGCGAGTGCTTTCAGGATGCGCTCATATCGATATGAATGTAATCATGATAAAATTCCAGCTTTAGTGTTTCGGATAAAACAACCTTAATTTCTGCTTTTCAAATAATGTAATGCATTTTGGGATATATTTCATTAATTCTGGTATGTATTTTCATCACAATAATCTGTTCAGTATTTATCTCAATATATCTTTATAGTTATTAAATTAATTTTGTTTTATTTTATGAACTTTTTTAAATATAGCTGTTAGCTAACTTAGTATAAATTATAATAATTTATGCAGTGACTAAAACGGAGAAGAACAGTGTCGTTATCGGCAGGCATAGACGGGCACGATGCTGAAAACGTGTTTTGGAGGGTGAATTTTGTTGATGTTATCCGTATATCTGAAGATTTTATCTAAACATTTATGAATAATCCAAGGGAAGAACGATCGCACGAAAATGTAAGCTACAATTTAATTCTGAAACGTAAGTTATTTAGTCTTATTTTTGATTTTTATGTCGTTTCAGTAGCATTGTGGGCACAGTATCCAATGAAGAATTGCAGGCTACTGTAAGTGTAGGCCTAAGGTAACATTATATGTACTTGCAATTGAAGCCAACGAGCTCTGGAGTGAAACTTATAATTTTTGGAAGTAGTGAAGATGTGAACATTTTTTTTATTAAATTAATTGTTTAGTTTAATTAAGAGATAAAAAGCCTGAAGGCGAGGAAAGCGAAGTGAGACATATACAGCTGTACATGTACGTAAGAAATGATATTAATTAAAACCATAGCTTTTATTTTTCTTCTGCTTTTTAATCTAACAGGTCAGTGTGGTTGGGAAACCCATTCAAAATGACCCTTTCGGCATTTACGTTGGCATCATGAAATTGAAATATGTAATATACGTTTCCTTCAGTACCAACAATTAAGATCATTCCCATCGGTTTTTTGGGGACTTGGTTTAATACAGTACCTAACTAGAAAATGTTCGTTCATCTTAACATTATTGTTTAGGTGAGGTATGTTTATATTTTGTGATACAGTATAGGTCGCATTAAATTGCCGTATTGTATATTGTTAGTATACATTTTTTTGAATTTCAGACAAAGTACTTGTAATATCCAAGAAAAAGGTTTGGAAAGATGGAATATCTGAAGTAACGTTTGCGGAGAAAATACTCAAGTCCAGATCCTGAAAGGTGAGCACAATTATGAATTACAGACAAACGTATATTTTGATAATACTTATTTGTAATGCCTGCTGTGTTGTTAAAATATTTCCCTCCAGTTTTTTTAAGTTTAATCTTTCGACGTAAATGATTTACTTGCTGAAGAAAAATGCATTTTTAATACCTTTAGGTGGACGAGTTTCTTTGCTCATATGTGTAGCTGGAAAATATTTGTTTCGTGTTGCAGATAGACAGAAATCGCTAAACCAGTGATGGAGACGAAGTTATTGAAAATTGTGCATTTTTTAGTAATATTGGTTTTATTTATAGTGATGAATTTTAAAAATTAGGTTTAAAAATTCGTAGATTGGGGTTTCAAAAGATACAGCCTATAAAACGCTATTCCCCCACTCCTCTCTCACCCCCTTAACCTTCCAGGACCCCATCAGGTGATAGAGAGGAAGGGAGTAAAGCTCGGGGAGAAGGGTGAAGAGAAAGTGTCCACAGCCTAAGTTGAGTTGCATGCCATGGACAGGGTTGGGATTCGAACCTGCAATCAGTGAACACATTAGCAGTGATCAATCGCCTATGACCAATGAGCCACAAGAGCAAAACTGGTGGTAGTAATCGATTTGGCTATTTATGCAGCGTTACAATCATGACCCCTTAGTCTACATATTCTTTGGTGCTAAAATATACATCTACAGGTATCTAGACATGGGTCTCTATACCTGTTTATTACCTAAGTTTAAATCCTGTATTGCCTTCGGATTGAATCTAATATGCTGACTTGAAGAACATTTCTAAATTTAAGGCGCAATCCATTTTTCTAAGGAAGTCATGAAATAAAGCAATTTCAAAGTCATTTCATTTTGATTAATGTGAAAAAATACACGCATATACATGTAGTAAAACGCAATTCAACTTAAACAGACAAATGAAACAATTTCAGAACACCGATTCTGTTCAACTAGAAATAACTAGAGCAATAAAAAATTAAAATTGCTATAACTTCTGAACTACGTGGAATTTCGCAGAAATAACTAAGTATTCGCGCTCAGCACATTCTAAATTAGCGAAATACGTTGAAATTAACTTTTAAAATCTAATAATTTAAGGCATTCAATATTTTTTAAATTTTTATCAACGCTCTCGGAACTTAACTGGAAATAACCTATTTTAAAGCCCTCGATTTGCTGATCATGATTCTGTAATTAGTTTTGCTCTCGATTGCGGATTTTCGACACATTGTGCATTTAAAAGTTTAGATAAAAGAAATGTTCGAACATTTCGTGAAATTTTGTCCCAATAACGGTATTTTCTTATACGATAAAAACATTATTTTTGAAGCTTCCGGACCAGTAAAATGTCCCGAAAATAACTGCATATGCTCGCTCGGTAGATTCTAAACTGTCGAAATCCGGTATATAATTTCTGCAAAAAAACAAAAAAATCGGTCAAATTAAAAATGTAAGGTTTTGTTCAGTATATGTTGATATTTACGTATAATATATTTATGTATAATATAAGATTGATATTTATGTATAATATAAGATTAATATAATAAGCATTATTTATATTTAATAAAAGTCTATGTTAGAACATTTTATTTTAGACCACTAAAATTTAAAATCGCTGCATCTTCTTAACTACTAGGAATTTCGCAGAAATAACCACATATTGAAATACGCTGAAAAAACCTACAAAAAAGAGAAAAATGTCAGGCGCTTATACTAATTAACGACGGTTGATCTGCTGATCATTGTTTTGTAATTTAAACTGTTGCAGTTCAGCTAAAATCTACATTTAAAGTTTTGGCAAAAAATATAGAAAAGGTACAAAAGCGTAAAATCGCCTTATATCCTAAACTTTTAGTGATTTCGGCATAATAATTGAATATTTGTGATCGGGAGATCCTAATCTCTCCTTTTGTGCACACAAAAATTCTAAAAATTTCGGATTATAGATTGTTTATCTAAGGTACATGTAATAGAGTTTCAGCTACCCGTTTTCGAGAACGATTACGCCAATGTCAGCCTATTTCGCGCTGCTGCAACAGCGGAAAAAATACTGAAGCCACCTAACGTCACACGTTTGTTTAATCGTTCTCGAGGATGGGTAGCTGAAACTATTATCTAAGGTTATAAGGCGTTTTTCGACTTTCAAAATTGTGTTGACCTTCTATGATTTGCTCGCACATACCTCAACATAGCCAAAATTCAATTCTTAAGGAAATTGGCAATGTATTGCAAAAACCGGCCCTGTTCTTTGCAATTTCCTTGAATTGTTTGTCTTTATAGTATATCATCCTATATTTATAATTCTTAATATTATTGAAACACGTAGTCTTAATTTCTTCACGTTTTAATCTACATTCACCCTTTCTTACTGGCAAAAGGCATGAGAAAAGGAACAGAAATCAATAATTTATTTATTGTATAGTCTATACATGTATACTAATATGATATTATATAAATATACACATGTGGTGAACATAATCATAAGTCCACTCGCAGAAAAAACGTTAATTTCGACTAGCATTTCAGCAAACAAAAACGAGTAAAATACGAGGACATTGAAAAGGGAAAAAATTAATCGATCACAATTACAAAAAAGGATGCAAAAAAAATAGCTAAAATAGCGAAGGAAAAATGAATTAAAACTCCACAAAACCGGTGCCTGACATTCCAGACGTACCGGGCTGAGGTGACCTTCGAGGGAGGGGATTGGGTCGCAGGCTGAGGAGGTCAGTCTGGGCCTGGCAAAGCGACGCTGAGGATGTGAAGGAACGACTCCTACCCGTAGATTTGGCTGTGGTGCTGCTATGTTAGGTCAACGATGTCAAAGAATAAACGAAAAATGTTGATGGCCCTAATTAAGGCCTTTTTTCTCAACGCTTCTAGTCACGGACGTGGTAATTCATGCTTATTATTGTGAAAGAATTATAAGCCTGAATAAGTGGGACGTATAAGTCGGATTAAACTAAAGCCGAAGAAATTTGATTCAAACAATATGCAATATGTTAAGATTGATTCAAAGACTATCAAGCATTCTAGAAAAAGTGCAGACCTGCAATTGCTATAGGGTACAACCCATCACTGGAGAGAAGAAAGATAAATGGCTTAGAAAGACTAAGAACTAATCTGAAGATTTTAAAGACATTTTCATGAAGAAATGATTCAATAATGGATGGAATTACTGGCAAGTGCGTGCGAATTCGAAAAGGTTGGTGTTTTTCCAGAAGGTGCTCACAACTTTTGCTATATGCGCCTTGTAATTTCGGCTCGAGTGAGCCAGATGGACATCTCATCAGAAGGTAAGCTGTTTGTTAGCGTCAAAGACGGGCAAGAATTTGAACAGGCGTCCAACTAGTGGAAGTAAAATAAAATAGTGGAAAAATTGATAGAAGGAAAAGAAATTTCTAAAGAAAGAAATGCGAAAAGCTCGTAAAGATTGAACGAAACGAGCTGCCTGTTGACGAGCCAGTGGAAAAGAATCGCATTTGGTATTGAAAGAAACAGGTCCATTGAAGAGTTAAATAGAAAGGCACTCTGGCGAACAGCTTTCAGTTTGAACCAACAAATGAATCAGCAGCTTTCCTCATCCAGAAAGTTGAAAACCAAAAACTTCAAAGAATAGTCCCCCAAAACCTTGCTTGCTGACATTCATATATCGATCAAACGTTATTCGATTTCTGTTTTTTTGCAATGCGATAAAAAGTCCTTCAACAACCCCAGAAATTTCATTAACGTATGCACGTGGTCAGCCAGAAAATATCGAGCAAAATATTTCTAACGTCGTCCACGCGATAGATTTACCAAGATTTAGCCTAAATGGTTGATTAAATTTTCGCCAAAAGTGTCGATACTTAGTAGGCCTATTTACGTTGCTACGCCGGAGCAACGAAGTTCACGTAAAACAAACGGACCCGACTCAAACTTGCGGGCTTTCCGGCATCCGGGAAATGTTATGCTACAGATACACTGTAGAGAAAATGCCAGCTGGAGTGCGCTTTCTCTAGCTAGACTTCTCTTAGCCTGCGCGTGTAGACAGCATGAGATTTTGCTCCGTTGGAGAGCTAGATCAATCAGAGGCGTGTGTACACTTGATTGTGTAGTCCGGATGGTCGACCTGCGCAGTTTAGGACGAGTTTTGAGTTCGACTCTTGCGCATCTATGGGAGATCGACGATAGCATACGAACATTGCGGTGAAGACCCCTCCATAGGTCCAATTAAATTTTCCAATTGCTGAAAGCGATTTCAACTTTGGGAAGATTCTCATAATGAACGCTACCCAAATATCACACGCCGTACGTTCAAAATAATTAACATCGACACCCACATTAATAGGATTTATTAATTTTTCGAGGTACCATTGACTTATATTGTTATTATACATGTACATGTATAGTACCTTGGCACGCATGCTTGCCTGCAAAGCGGCCGTGTATTGCTATTCGGCTAAACGCCCTTATTTGGTAGCGGCTTATACAGTCCTCATCGGCATCTGGTGAAAACGGCGAATTGCAAATTAGCCGAATTGAAAAACGCCGAATGGTTAAAATTATGGACGTAAAAACGCCGAAGTAAATGTTAGACTATAGTGTAGAGAATTCGGCATATATCGAAATTTGTGAAAATTAAAACAACGTCATGTCTTAACTTGAAGATAAATCAATAAAAGGAAAACATCAATTTACATTTTTTTTCATAAATTAATAATAAAACATCCCACTAAATTGTAAACGTTTGTTGTCGTCAATTAAAACTAAATTTCGATTTTCTTAATTATTAAAGGAACGACGTAAAGGCAATTTTAAAAAAAATTGTTTACAAAAACTTAATGTAAAGAATGTACATGTATATACGCACAATGAAAAAAAAACTGCATCCCAGTGTATTTAGACACTTGTTCATTTTCGGCGTTTCATCCCTCATGTTTTTTATTTACATTCAGCCTTTTTAAAGTTCGACATTTTTAAATTCGGCTTTGTGACCTTTCGGCGTTCTCACCGCTCGGCGAATTCACATTCGGCGCATTCACTTTCGGAATTTTCACCTAAAACTGTCCTCCCCTATGAAAATGTGCCAACATTCTCATATTTGACTGTTTGATTGTTCAAAACTTTGTAATCTCACTCATGTGTTTAAATTTGGGTTAAACTAATAAAACCCCTACCACATGGCCTTAATATGCTGCTTGTAGGGTATCGAATAGAATAGGTGTCTATTTTCCATAGAAAAATGTTTTTCGGTTAAAATTTTGAAGCACCAATAAAATGTTGGGTTCTAAATTTGAAAAACAGCAAAAAATACAAGTAAACCTTAACGGTTGCAGGTTAACCATTATTTCGAACATTCTTGCAATGATATGCGTATCATCATAATCAGCGTGTGATCTTTGGGTAGTGTTCTTTGTCATATGCATTTTGACATCATTGAAAGGCTACTGCATCTAGTATCTACAGTATCTAGGCTACTGTGTATCCGTAACCTTAAGGGTACAAAGGAGCGACACTGGTCACATTTCACAGCGGGTGCTCAAGGGCGGGCTCTGTTAGCGCCCTGCTCGCACAAGTACGTCACAACGTGTACCTAGCGGACATTCCAAAACCCACTTCAGACCAACTGCGTTTTTGCGTGCCAGTTTTAATAGATGGGATTCACGGATAATACCTAGAGATGAGGTGTTTTAGAAAAGTGGCAGATATTGCGTTGCTCTGTCATCTAATCTATCCGTGAGATATGCTCTAGAGGAGCATATCCCCAACTATAAGCTGTTTGGAAGAAAAGAATTGTTATTCTTACGCTTATCCTGTCATAATGATTGTTTTTGCAGTGTTTATCTTCAATGATTTCCAAGTGTTCAAAAGAAATTGAAAAAAGGAAAGCCTTAATGATATTTGTTTGTAGATACGGACAAATCAATATCCGCAAATGGAAGCGGCAACAAAAGTGCTTTCTTCTCGAAATGATCGGTACATGGGTCATATAATATGCTGGCCATACGAAAATGAAATAGCGAACGCGAAAGGTCGGAAACATTGATTGAGTGGCAAAGATGAAATAGATTACGGTTTGATATTTTCCTACGTTACATACGATGACAGAACCTAAAGGACCAAAAACGTCAGGAAGCATTTATCATTTTATAAGAGACAAACTGGACACTTAAAACGGGCATCCAGGCATCACATAGGGCAATGAAAATTTATAAACTAATAATAACAATTGTATTTGACCGTGAGCTATTTTGGAATGTGTTTTCAGTTCCAGCACTATTGAGTTTTTGTTTTTTCGTTGTGATGATTGCTAAATACGTATCGCTTTAAAAAGACGTAAAAAGTGACGTAAGTAAAGAGAATGCAATGTTAAACAATCTCAAGAACAAGTGCCCGTTTTAATGGTATAGACGTCTACAGTAGGCCATCAGTTTAATGTTGATGATTAGCATTTGAAAAACAATTAATAATAAATAGAAAAGCAGTTTCATCATTTAATACATGCGGTTCAATGGCAGGGATTTGTGAAATTTTTTAAAATAGTACATAAACAAATATTGAGAGAACTGCATTTACATTATAAACTGCTAATAAGCATAAATGTGTACTTATATAAAAAATGTGGTTAAAAGCTATCTTCAACTGACTTGTTAATTTAACCAAAATACAGTGTGCCATGCTATGAGTAATTAAATAAAATTCTCAGTGGCTCATTTGCTACTGATCGTTATCTTTCAGAAACGATTTGGTAAAAATATAATTTTATAATATGTAATGTTTTACTGCTATTTTTATTGGTGTATACCAGCTTTATGAGCAAACGATGCGTCTTAAGATACGAAAAATTCGGTAGTAGGGGGCTGTTTCTATAAAGTGATTTTACCAATTAAGTTGAAAGCCACATTCATACATAGTAATGTTTTATTCAAAATTATTTAAAATATGCAGGAGCCTTTGGTAATCTTATAAGCTAAGGTCTGCATTAATATTGATATTCATTTCACATTGCATGAGTTATTTTTCTACACTGTAAAAACTTGCAATCTATCCAAATATGCAAAGAAATTATACTAACAAAAAGCATTTTAAAACCAAAAGAAGAACATATCTTTAGATTTAAGATTATTTAGGAATAAAATTGTATTTACTGTGCAAGTATTTCGCAAACATTTTTATTACTTTATAAATGTAAATGACTAGCTGGTTTCAATTTACTTCAATGTTTCGATGGAACTAAAGTTGAATGATGTTCTACAATGCTTTCTAAATTCATATGAATTTTGATATAAAATTCTCAAGTATACTTGAAAATATAGTGCAAAAATATACTTCCCAGAAGTATTTTTGGATGCGGGAATATACAATCCACAAGTCGGCTTTAAGCAATAGGACATCCCTAAATGGAATATTACGCTAAAATGACTGCTGGGATGTCATGATTCTGATCCATCCTTGGTTTATTTCCACAATACACATATATATATATAGTTTTAAAAAACTTGGAAACAGATTTTGCTTTCAGTACAGTTGATAATTATAAATATATTGGTTTATAATTATTTTTTTATAAACAGATGCAACGAAGAATTAAGCTAAATAAGTCTGACTGGAAAAAGCAACACGCAGCTTGTTAATTTTATTTCTGAGCAATTCACAGTTAAAGTATACAAGGTTTGGATAGTATTATTTAAATGTATGAAAGCCTATTGAAAAGGAGAAAATAGTATCAAATTGCACTAGGGAAATGTTTCTAAGAAAATTAAACTAAACTGAAATGCAACGAATTGAACTGCAATAATATCACAGGTTTAGTAATAAGTTAGAAGCAAACCATTTTGAGCAGAACTAATTATTAACACGAATTAAGCATAATGCATACGTTATGCAGTATATTTCGAATTCATGCATGTATTTGCGTTTACGTCGAAGTTTCTAGCTTATCTTTCCCTTTTTCCTTCTTCTTGAGATTCCCCAAGCCATTGGAACATCCAGCCCATATAAATGCCAATCATATCTCTCCGCACAAAGATTAATAATTATATTTTCATTGAACGAATGGAATATTCGTTGGAGATAATCTTTGAGCACCCAAGCTTAACTAAATTTTAACGTCATAGTCAATAGTCAACAGCACCGGACTTGTACTCTTCGTCGACCGCCTTCCGAATGCCTTTCCTGATTGCATGTGTGTTCAGGATGCCAGTGATGTCGAATCAGGTCAACAATGATCCCAGCCAAGAATGGCATGATACGAATGCAGCGTGATTGCTAGCATGAAATCTCATATGGCGCGGGTAGTAAAAACCTGCTTCAAATCGAGAATACCTCGCCGATAAGAGAAGGAAATTTCTGTGCACATATTTGAATAATCTAAGTGGAAGTGCGTCGTAAATCGAAATTATATCAATGTACGTGGGGCTCATATCTAATCCCACATTTTCTCCCAGCTCACGTATTTGAAATAAAAGATAAAAAGAGTATTCTCATATTCTTATAACCTCTGTAATGGTGGCAGATAATTTCCGTATATTGGTCTACTTGAATATCTAAGCCAGACCAGCATCGAAAGGGGGGGAAAAACCTGGGTAGCTATTGATATCAGCCTGTTTTATGAAATTATTTCTCAAGAAGCTAGGTAAAGCGGAGCTTCGTGTGAAAATGAGAAAATAAAAGAACGCGAAATGCGTGAAAGAATAAAAGAACGGCATACGCTTCCTTCATACGAATACTACAATTGGCCGCATTTCAATTGCTCGTCAATGCATGGTTCAGGAGGCGTTACTTGTTTCAGTCTATTCGTTGCAGTGTCTATGAGATAATTTTAAACAATCTCAATTTGAGCTCATCTACAGTGTATCCTACTTGCTTGGCAATATATCTTTGGAAATTTATAATAAAAAAATATTTTCGAAAATGATTTACAATAGTAATAGAGTAAGAAGAACTGTACATGCATATACATATATTTATAGATCTACAATTAAATAGTTTAATTTATAAATCCAATTTGTTTTCATGTTGCAATATATACGAGGGGTTATTTGTTTTACAAGGGGTTATATTTTAAATCTTATAAAATTCAAAAGAACACAATTTAAAAGCACTTACCAATACCGCAGGAATGCTTGCATAGGTAAAGGTTATCAAAATTAAAGCTAAAATTGTGTAAAGTGTGATTTAAGCCCCGTCCACACGCAAGAAACATTTGCAGGAAACATGTTTGCGGAAACATTTTCAGCAAACATTCACTGTTTCCGCAAACATCAAGT
>JAQIXS010001875.1:0-26227 GCA_034700785.1 Rossiulus vilnensis | reverse complement strand
GCACCGAAAATCCATTATTCGTGAGCACTTCAAAAAAAAAAAGATTCGTGTTTTTGTAGATTTTAGTAATTTTGTCGAAACTGCGACTTGCATAAAATCATGCAGGTCCTTGAAAAGTCATTGAATTGGCTTTAATGTCATTTAATTTTGACTAGCTTGGTTTAATCATTGAAAATCAGGGATTAATTTCACTTAGAAATCGCAATTTAATTTCGCCAAGATTAATTGTCAAAACCTAAACAATGTTGTTTTTTAAATAAATAAATAGGATGCCAAAAACTAAACTTAATTAGGGATTTCTTCGCTTAAAATGGCGTTATAAAGTTTGGTGTCTAATGTTTTCATTGCCGGCGTACAATGTTTTTTTATTATTTAAAAAAAACCAATTGGATGCAAAAGAAGCTAAATTATAGATGGTTTTATAGCTTAAAAATGGCCTTTTAACTTGTCAAGATTAATTATCAAAACGGTTTCATTGCCGGCGTACAATGTTGCTATTTTATCTTGTATTATTTATTTTTATAAAAAGCCAACAACTAGGAAGCAAAACAAAAGACTTAATTAGGGATTTTTTAACTTAAAAGTGGCATTATTTACACCGGGAGTAATTAATTGTCTAAACGTTTTCATTGCCGGCGTTCAAGGTTTTAAACGCATTGTTTATTTTTTATTTTATTTTAAAGCCATTTTAGCAACGCTTGCTTGATTAAAACAAAAATGCTCGTTAATTAAAAGCGATCGACCTTGGATTCAACATTCCTGGAAATACCCAAACTGCGTTTCTCGTGTATCGTGATACACTGTATATAAACGTACAATTGCAATTTTTTGATTTAAAAAAACACCAACTGAGCAAAAAGGGTTTTCCGGTCCACATCGCTTTGTTTCTCATCGTCGCCTCATCCAACAGGTCGCTTCTGGAAAAAAAAAAACCACCCTCCATCCCCAATCACCTTCGGTTTATGAAGTTTTTTTCCTTACTACCCTTCATTGAAATTCACTTTTTTTCTGGTTTTTTTGTTGTTATTGCGCGGCCTGGCTAACGATTTGGGAAAGAGACCGATGTCCGAGGGGGTCAAGGGGGGTGCAAGTCGCTCACCTGATGATCTTGCGGGCGAAATCCGGGGATCCGGATCCGGACTCGCTGGTGGGCGGCACCACCACGATGGCGCTGTCCGGACTCTGGCGACTGTGGGCCGGACACCGAGAGCTGGACAGCAGGTCGTCGGGATGATGACCGTTGGTCAGCTCAGAGTTGCACGTGCACGGCTCTTCGGACATTTCGTGGTCGTCCGAGAGGCCACCTCCTACTACGAACTAGAAATATAACACACACAAAAAACCTGTTATTAACTACCAGAAATGAGGTGTATTTTGGTCATTTTTTTTCTCATTTCGAGTACCTGTTCGTAAACACTTCACCATATAAAATCAACCTGTATACAGTGGGTAAGAAAAAGTTTTGGCATATACCTAATAAAAATGATATTTTTGTTTAATAAACCAAGAAAATTATTCCAAAACAATTTCAGACTATTACTGAAATATACATTTACAAACGGACAGAATTAATGAAAAATCTGCCAATACAGTGCTTTTTACCCACCGTAGTACGTCATTTCTGTAAGTTTTTATTTAGTGTTTTTTGTTAGTATAACGGCCTGTTGTTTGCTGATAGTAATATTCCCGAATGACGTTATGACATAAATTGTAGGTAATTTTTAAAAAAATCTTCACGTGACCACGACGTTTTGTGTGAACGTGGCGTTATTGCGATTCAAATTTGACGTCAATCAATGTAAAAATATACTACGGTTTAGGGACATTATAGCATCAGTTTTTGGTCTAACTCCCTGTCAAAAAGAATAGTCGACTTTTTGATGGATGCCCTCTATTAACCACTAGAAATTAAATTTAACCATGATGCCAGTGGCCAACCCTGGCGATGTGCTAAACACCTGATAAATTGGGTACGTGGAAATAAGCATGTACCTTAGTATTGTTTTCATAAATCTTTGTCAAACAGCTTACTGTTAATCTACCGTATAATTGTTTTAGCAATTAGTTTTGTTCAGCTGCTCCTGCATGGCATCGCTTTTAACAATTGCTTTATTTAATAGTCAAATACCTAATTGGGGATGACGTCAAAAAGTACATGTATGTCACTTTACAAACGACAATGAGTCACGAATTAAAACAGCTGAGAATGATAACGTAGTTTATGGTAATGCCCAAATTTACGAATTATCCATTTTATGGGGCTCGTAATGAATTCCTCGAAAAGCCATTAAATGAAGGGTGTCAAAGCATAACGTATCAAGTGCCAAAACACCAACTTATCAAAAAAGTACTTTTTGTTTCCAGGAGGGAGCGAATTTCACCCTTAAAAACCTCTTTGCTTTAGTGATATTTATCCGTTTTCCTTGGGGATATCTGCAGTTTTTAGGGTTCAAATATTTTTTCTGCACTTTCCATCCGATCAAGAAATAAGTCGGGCATTGATTTCACGTACTTACAAACGGATGTTTTATGGTTTGGCCACCTTCAAACATTAATGAATATGAATTACCAATAGATTTTCTCCACGTGTTAAATTTCTTCATAAATTGATAACTTTTAAAACATGTTAAAAATTAATTCCTTCTCTGTTACTAATTAATAACATTGTTGATCGGTCAATAGCCGCCATGGAGCAAGGCTTTTCGAGTCATTTTCCACGTACAAATGCTCGAATATTGTTCGCAGTTTTGCCAGTGAAGCGATCCGATCGAAAAGTCTTTTGTACATGCACCTACTTTTCACATTTCGACACCTCAGGAAGAAAAAAAATAAACAATTGGTTTTTTTTTGACATTTTTTCTCCGGTCTGCAGCTTTTCTCTGGGGAGATCAACCGTCTATGGCAATAAGGACGATTGAACGATACACACTTCCTGGTTGCTCGTTTATTAAACGCGTTTTTAATTAGCAATTGTATTTCATTCCCTCGTGGCATTAGTACATACACGGTTTCGTTCATTATATATGGTTTTCGGCAAAATATATCGACTTTTCCTCCACGCTAGCGGGATGTTTCTACGAAACTCCACACACACACACGTAGGCCTATCGACTACCATCGAGTTTGCCCAAAATTATTCCCGCATGTCGTAACTTTCCCAATAAGATTATTTACAGTACCTGGGCGCCCGGAAACGGTCACGCGAGCATTCGGGATCGTTTTTCCTAAGACGAGACGCCTCCCATTTGGGTTCAATAAATTTAGACATTTTTTCCCAATCATTTTGTTGTGTTTTGCAAAATGGCCACCGAAAGAACTAAGTCGCGCGTTCCATTTCGTGCCTGAAATAGAATTATCGCGAATTTTCGCGCGCATGCGCGTGATCGTGTCTCGTGCGCTTTTTCGAATTCAGCGTTCCATTCAGTTTGCGTTCTACTCTAGAGAGCAAAGAAACAGGCCTACCTGAAGGTATTAAAATATTTATTTTATTCAACAAAAAATCCAATTTAAAATCGGAATAGCTCGGTTTGTAAATAATTTATTACTATTTAAAGTGCGCTCAAAAATTATCCGGCAAAAGGCCTTAAAACGACAATAAACAATTTGCAATTTTATAGGGACATCCGAATGCCTTTACCCCTGTCACTAATAAAAGCGTTTCTGCAGGGAATAAGATGTTCAGATATTAAAAGATTTGCGATGATAATGTTGGTGTTGCATTTTCAGGCTATTTTCCTGCATAATTCGAGATAAATTTCAGTCGATTTGGGTACATTTGAACGTGCTTTAAATTGTTCACAAAACGAGCTGTGTTTTTTCGTTTTTTAACTCCTTGACAGGGTTGCCCCAGACCTGGAAAACCTGGAATTTTAGGATAGTAGAAAGTCATGGAATAGTCAGGCGAAAGTTGGGTAATGGTGATTTAGTTTAAAAAAGTTTGGAAAATTTCACATATCAACATTAATGGCATGGAAAAGCTACTGAAAATCAATGAATTCACATTCCTAAATCCAACAGGGAATTCCTTTTCAACAAGGTGTTTGGCCAAATCCAGTAGCGAATTTTAAAAGTAATTTTTATTTGATATGAACAAATGCAATTCGAAATGTATCGGTATTTGTCAGTTATCAACACATAAGAAATTATCATACCAAACCTTTCCTAAAAAAATGTAATGGCTATTTGGGAATGTTGATGGTGTTTTGCCTATATTTCACTGAGAAATAAAATGTTATGGAACGCCATAGGCGAAACATTTCAAATTATGAATGTTGCCTAATAATTCGCCAAAGAAAAGTGCAGAAAATATGAATGAATTGGAAACTGCCAAATAATTTCCAGACACAGAATGAATTTCAATGACTTTTCCAGGTTTTCCAGACGGCCAGACACCCTGTTTTTAAGTATCATGCCAGTCACATATAGCTTTCCTTGCATTTCTTCAAAAAAACAAACCTTGAAAAGTCAGGGAAGTTGAAAATGTATTTCTGGTTTATCCCCGCTTAAGATTGGCCGGTTTCTTTGCTCGCCGAGTGTAGTTACTCAGTATAGGCCTACTTTGATTCGCGCATCATTGAATGTCGGTCAGGTGTATCGTTGCTCGCCATTCTTATCGTGCATGTATTTCTGTTGCGTTTTTGAGATGCTTTGCAATCGGTCTGGAACGGAGTAAGTGACCGGAACCAACTCGTTTGGAAACGTGCTCCTCATGTTTGTAACTTCGAAGCCTCAGTTTCCGAAATCTGTCGTGATGATCCAGCTTTCTTTGTTAGACGATGGCATTCGTGTTGACATAATCAACTGTCTATACTTATGCTCTAATGTTGATGTAGGTCGATGCTGAGAGCTTAATGGACAACGTCAAAGGCACTCTTGAGGGCTCGTAACTTTCTGACTTGAGGACGCCATTTTGACTGGGCACAGTATATTTATCATAATAATACATTAATAATATATGTAAAATGAAAAATATATATTGGCAAAAATGTGTAAACATAGACACGTATATCAGTAATGTTTTCAGAATACATTTGATTAAAACTTAATTAAAATATTCCTTATTGTGAATATAATTCTTGAATATAATGAAGATAAGGTATGATTTTTTTTTAAAATCGGATATATGGTGCAAGTACTTATATATTATTCATACGTGAAATTCGGCCAATTTTGGTATATTTTCAATGCATGGATAATATATTTTTCATAGGCTATATTTTTATTTCTATATAGACAGGGTAGTTTAAATGTCATGATTCAATAAGTTTTTTTGCTTGACACGGTTGCACAAGTACCTACTAAAACATGTTTTTGTGGAAAATAACATGTAAATTCAACTGGATGTGAGGTTTATGTAGAGGAAAGGTGGGCTCATAATGATGTCAAACGTTATAAAAAGTTCATTTCGCACATTCAAGTTGCTTTGGAAGAAATAAGACCAATTGTATATTGGTCTTATTTCTTGCATGCCAGCAGACGTAGGAATTCTGTTGACCTCCCTACTAACTTGACGGCAGGCTACTGAGTTGAATTGAATTGAATTTGCGATAAATTTTCGTTCAAACAGACAGCTGTTCCAGCTGGAATCGAATGAAGAAAAATACTTATTTTAAGCAACTATTTTTATTGTTATTATTGTATGTCAGGCGTAAACACGGTGCCTGTTTTAAAATAACTACGCCGTAGTTCCGTTTTGAGCTTTTGCCAAACCGAAAATGTAAATTCGAGCGAAATTTGACGACCAGGGGTGAATTTTAAGATGCCAAGAAATGGCGTTTTTTTCTTTTTTCGTTTTTTTAGTTTGTTTTTTGGCCTGGACTGCTTAAAATGCGGTCGTTGACGTCATTTTTTCTGTCCCGTCCACCCAGAGCCATTTTTGAACGTATTTTTGTGAGCTTTTTTTACGATGCATTGTGCAATTTAAGCTCACTCGATCACCAGATAATGCACTGGCATACATGTACGTGCGATATGAATTTTCATCGAAATCTGAAGGTGACTCTTGCAAAGAGAGACCGAAAATATTTGGAAATCATTACCAGAGGCAACCTGCGGTGCCAAAAAAAAAAAAATTAAAACAAAATAAGCGCATGAATTTTACGCCTGGCAACGACCGATTGATGATTTCGTTTACATATCACGAACAATACTCTAATATGCATTGTGTTCAAGGGTGGCCAAAGTCATTGAAGTTCTCGGAAAATTCTATGAAATGTAGGGCAACTTATTTTTGATGCTAGTTTTAATTATTGGATAAATAAGAGAAGCACTGTCGGAGCTGAAGGCGGCGGAGATCTGACATATTTGGAAAATTTTGGGGGAAAAAAAGATTTTGTAAATAAAAACGTGGAAATATTTCGAAAATTCCCGTTTGAAAAGTATGTGGAAATATTATGGAAATTTGGTCAAATCTGAAAGCGCTGTTTCGGAGAATTGGAAAAGAATAGGAAAGTTTTGGTTAAAAAATTTGGAAAAATGCTTCGAACGAAATGTAAGAGAGGTGTGAAATATCTGGACAATTTATTCGGGCAATTTTGCATAAATATTTGGTAAAACGAATGTGGAAAATATTTCGAACGAGACGGAAATCGTGTCGAATCTGAAAGCTGAAGAAGATCTAAAATAGCCTACTTGGAAATTTTGTTTTTAAAAATTGTGGGTAAACATTTGGTTCAAAAAAAAAGAAAGAAAAATATTTGGAAAATTTGTCTGAAAAACACCTCAATTCGAACAAGATGGAAATCTTGTCAAACCTGAATGTGGGAGAGGTCTAAAATTCTGAAAAATTATTTCGGAAATATTTGTTGAAAGACGTAAATTTGCCTTGCGTGAGCTCCCAGGATGGGCGTTGATGGGTTCGTAACGAAAACGAACATCAGTATTATTAATATTAAATTAATAATTAAGATGAGCCACTAATTGTCTACCGAGTAGAGGAGCTGGAATTAGATCTCATGCGAATGTCGATGAAATGTCACCGAAATGGCCTACGAAAATCGCTCTAGGTTGTGCTAGTCCTAACTACGATGTAGAAAATGGCAACGGTGATATGGCTACATAGGACAAAAAAGCAAGGCCTTTTCAGCAGATAAACCGTGAGACTTTTAACAAGTTTGTGACTCACCGTACAAACAAACATTTTCACAGTTTTATCGTTTGATAAGTCAAGTGATGAACAGATTTTCAATCGCAATCGAGAGGCTTCCCCCCAACCAACTGATGAGTAACATCACTTCACTGTTATCAAACTTCACTCCAACACCATTTTACACTAAAAAAATTCAAGGGTGCCAAACCATAACGACGTATGTGCCAGGTCACTTTCTTTTCTCCCTCCCTCCTCAAAGTGTTGTATGCGATTCTCTACTGATATCACTGTTGATTCTACATGTATAATGATTTTCTATACCGATTCCATGCTGATATCACTATATATATATATAGGCCTATACATGCATATACACAGGGTGATTCAGCGAAGTGTTGCACCTGTAATATTTTGTACGATAATCACTAATATTATGAAACAATTATTGTAACATGATGTGTGCATTGAGGGACATGTGCCAATGTGCGTAATTGTTTCATGGTGTTTGTGATTATTTTATGAAATATTACAGGTGCAACACTGCGCTGAATCACTCTGTATATCGGTTTTTGGGACTACCAAGTTTTAGAACAAAGCTGGACATCAAAATGAAGGAACGATTGACATTAATGCGCTGCAGCCCCACTTGCTACGAGAGAAGTGTTTTCGACGTTTATCGGGGGGTGCAATACTGTGGCACATACGACGTTATGGTAAACCTTCGCCCAAAAACACGGATGTTTCACTAAGCGCTCGTTGTTGTTTTTTGTTTTTGGCAATTAAACGTCAATGATGTACAACGTTGGCCCCTACAGTATTTTGAGCTGGGGGCAGGTAGGGGAGAAGAACATGGGGCTTAAGACCTTATGGTTTGACACCCTTGAAACATCCATCTCTCGAACTTCTGGAAGGCTGTTTTTGAATATTCTTTGTAAGACATTGATTAGTCAAACCAGTAATTTTAGTAATGTGCGTACGCACCCAGTGCATTTCGTCTTTACTTTATGACGTAATTTTTTAGTTTCAGTCATGGAAATATGTCGTCCTCGCAGGTGGCAGCACCGTAGGCCTCAGGTAAAGGTGCAAAAATGGAATCAAGAGTTCCTCATTTTTGTGGCTAAATGCAGCTTGGTTTTCGTTATTAACGTTTCATTTGACACCTTTTTCTCGTCATGGTGGATGTATCCGGGTGCAGGGGTGTTGGTGTCAGGAACCACTCTCCACCAGCCATTTTTGTTAATTTTTTTTTATACACAGTGCATGTTTTATTTTCGTAATTTCAAACGCGCACCAGTTGGTTCCACTCCCAGGCATTAGCCTAACATGCAAAATGTTATCTCTGCATCGTATCTAACTTTAAAGTCTCTGGTCCTGTGTGCAGGCGTTGTTTTATTGTGTTTTTTTTTAAATATTTCTTAAACACTTTTTTCGCCCCCAACGTTTTCTATTATCATTCCTATCGTGCATTCTTGAACCTGTCGTGAACGACCTGGCCCTGCACCCCGAGGGGGGTTAGGGGGGTAGGAAGCGGTTGCCAAATTCCTCAGGCCTGGAATTTCACGAACTGGGGTTGAGGTCGTCAAATGCGATGTCCACAAGGGGCTTGGAAGTTCATGAATCGAAATTCTAACGGGGTTTCCCCCAGACCGGGAGAACCAAATATGATGGACACGTAGGGTCAGGGAAATTTGTCCCAAAAATAACAACCGGAATAGTCAGGGAAGTTAAGAATTATAATTCTAGGGGAGCCTTGTCTATGCTCGTGGAACAGGTCATTGAAATGGCATGAGGGTCGACTAGGTTTCCGAGTGATTTTCGGTTCAAGTCTGGAAATTATCGAGTGTGTTTTCCTTCGAAATGATTTAACGCTCTGCGTAGTTTAACTCGGGGTTCAAGCCTCGAAGAAAAATCAGCACGCTAATTTAGAAAAATTAAGATTAAACTTGCAAAAAATGCAAGAAACTTATGATTTCCCGTCCTTCATGGACGACCCCCCCTTTCGCACGCGCAGGCATGGTCAGGTGACGTGACGTCACATTCGTGTGCTGGCGTTCGAAACGTTCGAATCAGAAATGGAACTTCTTTGGACGCCATTTGTAAAAACTTGAAAAATGCATAAAAATTTTAGTCCTAGATTTTATACATTTTTTAAGATTAAAAGTCTGTCATCTTCGGATAATCGGATAAGGGCAGGAAGGTCGGGTTACGAAGGCACAATTAACGATCAAGGTAGGTTCGTAATCTGATTTCACGCTCCGCTGATGGGGCAGACGGCCGTGCGTCTCTTTCTCTCTCGCAGCCTCGCTTATCGCATCGGCGTAACGAAAATATCATTTTTAAATACGAACTAGATTATCGTTAACCTACATCGTGACCCGTTATTATTAGTCATCGATCAGCGACAATTGCGATTTGGATCTCTCGCCAAGCGCGAGTCCGCGATTTAAAAAAAAATAAAAAAAGACGGACGAATGACTGTTAATGCAACAACAACAA
This sequence comes from Rossiulus vilnensis, assembly GCA_034700785.1. Taxonomy (NCBI): domain Eukaryota; kingdom Metazoa; phylum Arthropoda; class Diplopoda; order Julida; family Julidae; genus Rossiulus; species Rossiulus vilnensis. Next base: position 16,644 of record JAQIXS010001875.1, on the reverse strand, counting down.
AAAGTGAAATATAGAAGAAGTGTTAGCTTTTCAAAATGACCGAAAACCCAATGTTCTTATTACGGGTCTTTATTATTGTTAATCCGAATAATTGTCCGATTTGAATGATAAGCGGAATTGGAGCTTTTGGATTAGGCAGTATTATACGAATACGGAAGCGTGGGTCTTGGCGATTTATATTCTCAAGTTTTCGGAACAGTTTTCGTTGCATTTTATTAATACCTTTTTGTCGAAATCTCTTTTTCGGGGAAAACCAAATATAGCCGAAAAAAAGTGGAACTATATTTCGTCGCCAGCGTTTTTGACCATGATCTAATGCTCGTACTTGTAAGTCGTCCGAGCGAATTTATGATTTCCGTGTTCGTTTATAGGTTTTAAAAATGTTAGATATTTCACTTCACGTCCTCATATTGAACCGAGGCTTAATTTTCGTAATTTACGAAGTAAAGGTTTAATTTTCGTAATTTAAGAAATAAAGGTTTAATTCTCCACTAGGTTTAGACATTCTCAGGTAAATTTTAACGAAGTTTAATAAAACCTTAGTTTTAACTTCAACGAAATAAAGGTTTCGTTTTCCTAATTTACGAATGAAAGAATTAATTTTCTGTTAAAATTAGATATTTTCTAGATGTTTATATTATCTACGAACTAAATATGCGAATTTCTAGGGGCTTTTTTAAGATCTTTAAAAACGAACCATGTAATTAATGAACTGTAATGTGCAAAAGTTATAATTTTCTTAATTTACGAAATAACGGTTTAATTTTTCCAATTTACGAAGATAAAGGCTTAATTTTTTATTAGGTTTTTATATATTATATAAAGTGTAATTTTTGACGAAGTTTAACCTTAATTTAACCTTAACGAAGTAAATGTTTAGTTTCCTAATTTACGAATTAAATGTTTAATTTTCTATCGGGTTTCTTGCCATTTTGTACTAGTAAGGAAAATTCTAGTAGGCCTTACGTGTAGTTTTCCTAATTCACGAATTTCTTGGAACTTTTTAAGAAACTTTAAAAATGGCGACCACATGTTTCAGGCCCTAGTTACGAGGACCTAGCGTTCGATCTGACCCTTTTTCAACTTTCATCACGATATAATAACGCCAGGTAGGTACATACAATTCCCCTCCCCCCAGATTTTCTGATTCACAAACGTAACATTTGGAGTTTTAGGAAGCAATCAGGTACATGATCATCATACACGGGGGGGGGGGGGAGGAGATACAAAGTTTAAATATGGCGACCAAAAGTTTGTCCACACAAACCATCGAGGGGAGCAGGGGACACCCAGCAGCATCGATTCGACCGGAGACGTGACTTTACAAAAAATTCAAAAAAGTATTTTTCAAAAGCTATCACTTTCTTACCCTAACCAGCTTTCCTCCCCCCAAGAGAAATTCCCAGCTTTTTTTCTATTCAAGAGAAATCATAAAGTTCATCTTTTGTCGATGGACAATCGATTTCTCATCCAGCTCAAGACAGGTTTTTTTTGCTTTTTACTTTTTTAATCTTTTGCCAGAAGCCTCAATTCTTCGTCTCTCGCTAAGCAGTGCCGATCGATCCTCAGGTGTTTTTTTTACAGTGTGCCTCGCAATTGTTTTTTCTTTTTTTTTTAAATGAATGCCGTGATTTCAGAGAAAACCCTTCCTGTCAGAAATCGATAACAATTCGTTGCTGTTTTTACCTTGACGGGCTGCGACGTATCCATCCAGTGACCGTATTTTTAGGGTAAATTCCTCACAGGTATTTCGTCGGAGGCCAGATAAATCCCCCCGCAGCCGAAGCATCCCCACCAACCTACCACGCACTCTCAGCCTGAACAGGAACAGGGTAGGGGGGAAACTACTTCTCTGGAGAATTCAGTTCAGCGAATAGCCTCGCCGAGCAGGACCAGAACCCCCTTCTTGGCTTCTTGCCTTCCCCTCTGCTAGCAGTCAAGAGGTGCCGAGAGAGGCTACCAGGTTCTCGGTGTCCGCGACCTCTCTGCGAGCACCTGTGCCGGCTATAAAGCCACCTGTGAGAGCGCCTTCCAGGCCGCACCGAGGAGCCGCCTGGTGGGGCGATTGTAGCCGCAACAAGCGGTAACGTTCAAACTTCAAAAAGGTATTTCGGAGCTTGTGTCCGCTATGGTTATTGCGATTGTCCACGTAGGAGGACAGGGAGAATCAAGCCGGGTGTCCATCAGAGAGGTGCAGGGGCGCACCCAAGGAGGCGAGGGGGGCCGGGGCACGGGAACTCCCCCCTTCAAGCCGGTCAAAAGCAGTCCATGATTTCATACTAGATGAATGAAGTTTCTTGGTTAAATGCCCTTATTTTACTATTATTGCTAATCAAGTTTTTTTCAAACTTTTCGCCTACGGAGTTCCTTTTAATAATGGAAATTATTTATAAAATAACGAGGCTGGAATCCCGGATTTGAAACCCAACTTTGCAAACTTTTCACCTACGGCCCCCATAAGAAATAAAAAAAATGAAGTTGGTGCGTTCCCCCCCTAAAACTAGGTCCTGGGTACGCCACGGTAGAAGTGAGAGTGGCTCTCGAGAATTGGAATTCGGCACTGAGAGTTTTATCGGAGAGCTGCGTAGAGTTTTTGCCACCTCATTTTGATGGTCACCATCAACATTGCCAAACTTGAATTTCTGTTAGCTTAGGGCTGTCCTTTGGAAGAGATGGATCCGAACGGATTTCTCGGATTTCCATTTAAATTCGGTTTTCATGATCAAGATGAGATGATCATGATGAGATTTCATGATCATCCACTGAACGCCGAAAATGCCGAAAAAGAAAAATATGTCTTAAAAATTTCACCTATGTATTTATTTTTTTGAAATAGAAATTCTAATTTTTAATTGACATCAAGAAAGTTAATAAACACTTGGCATTTTTTCCCCCCCAATTTACATGACATATTTTCCAACTTCTCCAGGTTGGCCATTTCAAGACGGGTTTTCACTCTAGGGAATGGGTTTCGTGTGTCACCTCAAAGTGGTCATGTGCCTTTTAATATCGTGCCTTTCCTTCGCCCTACCTCAGATCACGCATGAGGACGTCTCCAGTGATGTCACTTGAGTTTTACGAGCACAGGAAGTTTCCTTCTTTCTAATAAGGCATTACCGAGAAATAGGGTGACGTCACGACGTTGCCTCATAATAGTAATAGATGTCTTTGTCGGTAACAAAACTTTAAATGGCCTTTTTAAGCGTCTTCATCCATTGTCGACTGATGATGACGTTAATAGAGAAGATTGCAAGCAGAGAACGTCCTCGGTCAAGGTCAAGAACATTCGGACACCCTGTACACGTCGCTGACCAGTGCCCAGGTGACATGATGTTCGATGAATGCTAAATCCTAATTTTTTATCGACCTGGTTTATGCTCGCCAGGGGGCACCGTGCTTGCCGGATGGGTCATTAAAGTCCTTAGTCCTTGAAAAAGGCATTAATTCTGATTTTGGTCATTAATGTCCTTAGTTTTTGAAAAAAAAACACAGATCGAGATTCGGGTAATTAAAGTCAGTGAAAAGTGTCAAATTATAGCATCAGGGTCATTTATTTGTATCTATGATTTTGGTTTAAATCATTGCAAGTTTTGATAAAAAGTATTTTTCATATTTTTCCAGTTTACGAATCCAGTTGAAAAATAAAACATGTCCTATTGCATAATTTCGTGTTAAATGCACGCAATAAAAATGCGTAAAACTGTGTAGACCACCTTACGCTAAGTAGGTTTTAAAAAAAAATTATTTAACTGAAAATTCGTTGAGTTTACAATACGTTACAGTAAATTACAAAATTGAAATATGTCTTTTAGCTTTAAAGTTTAAAAAGGCATGTTCCCTCACCCCCAAAAAAGTGCTGTCGAAACGATATTTCAAAAAATTGTCAAATTTTGCAACGATCCGTCTGGTTTTTCCCTGGATGCCCCTAGAACAGGTCGGTTTAGGGCATTCACATTGATTCACAACTGTTTTTTTTTTGGTCATTTGTTTTTGTATACATAAATTTCAGTCGTCATTAATTTTTTAAAAAAATTTAATGCCCCTCGTTTTATTATTGTGATTTTTGCATCTTGCGATTCTCACGCAATTTTCTAGATGGTTTTATTAACCCCCTGTACTAAAAATACAATTCGTGAGCGCCTCTTAATTAAGGGGATTATTTGGGTTTTTTTTGGGGAAAAAATTCGCCTTTCAATTATAGGCTGATGAACAGCGACCTTTCGAGTAAATTATACACCTGGAAATTTTTTTTTTCCTGAAAATGATTGAGCTGCGAGCCAAAAGCCGAGTTTCGTTCAATTATGGTAATTAACGGCGCTTCGTAATTAATTAGTGCAAAAACTACCTCCCTGGAAGACAAATCTAACGGGCCGTTAACTTTGGGAATCTTAGATTAGCCATGCTGAATGATTTATTTTTTGAAAATTCATTTTCCGTCAGTGAAATGATTTTTATTTCGTAAAGTTTCATTGCCACTTCCTCGAAAGTCCTTGAAAGTCATTAAATTAGCATCGTGACAATATGCAACAAATTTACCGTTGTTATTTATCAATTGATTTTTTTTTAAATTTTAATAATTTTTTGAGTAGTTTTATGATATCATTTGTCAGTTGAACAATTTTAAAACATGTTTATTTGGTTCTTTGATAGGCCTATCATTTTAACAATTTTCTTAAAAGAATCAGTTTGGAGTAGTTTTGAAATATTATCATTTGAACAATTTTTTAAACAAATGTAATTACTTCTGAATAGTTTTATGAACATTTTCGAACACTTTTTTAAAAATGTTAGTTTTGAATCGTTTTTTTTATTTGAACAATTTAAACATTTTAATATAGTTTTGGATAGTTGGATAGTCATTACAAAAAAAATTTAAATTTTTTTTGAATAGTTGTTAGTGTTTCGAAAACTTAATTTTGGCATTTTCTTAAAACTGTCTAAAGCCGAATATCCATAAAAATTAAGGACCGTAATGCTAATTTAATGATTCTTATGGCTTTTAAGTAATTAGCAGTGATCCTTTGCAACAAAACATTTCATTGAAAAAAAATGAATGTGTCAAGAAATTAAAATGCAAGAAGTCGTTAAAATGCTTCCCAATTATTGCAGTTTTAGTAAAATTGCAAAATAATATAAAATGAAACAGGTGTCGTTAAATTGAACTCACCCCTTTGAAGCTGGCGTCCGAATTATCGAGGTACATGGTGGGGCTCCTTAGTGGTCCCAAAGGGCATTCACCTAAAATTCATAAATTAAATTGAAAATGTTAAAACGTTTCACTATAATAAAAACCTTATTTCGCGGATTTGAGAAGGCTCGTTTTTCTGAAAATTTTTCTGAAAAATTTGCAAACAGCAATGACAATAATAAAGCTTACAGGAGAGGACTAAGAAATACTAGCGGAAATGAAAATCAGCATTTTCCCAGAGTTCATAAAAATATCAGAAACGTTAGAAAGTGACCTGAACTCTTTCTATTAATACTTCTTTTTATCTTCGTTTATTCCCAACTCTTTTTTTTTCCACCTAGATTATTCATGCTCAAATTCGTTTGAATCAGAATAATGCATTTTTCATGGTTTCTCATGATTTCGAACAGTTCAAACGTACATGTATAAGTGATAAATAGATATCATTATTTGTAAAATATCCCAACAGGTTTGAGGAATTATCAAACTACACGAATTTCCTCATTCAAATATGCGAATCACTACGCCTTTCAGTATGTTCCAATAATTTAAAATTTTGTAATTTTTGATTATTCTTAACTTTTAATTTGTACGTTTTATAAGCGTTAAAAATGCAGGGCAATATTTCTAGGCTGCTAAAAATTTACCTAAATTTTTAGCAACCTTTAGAGTGAGGTATACTAATTGTATTTTGAAATACGAATGCATTGTTTATAAATACTGTATTGGTTTTTTTTTATGTTGGGTTTTGTCTAGTCTTTCAAGCACAAATTCATGTATGCAGCACATTTGCAAATTTTATCTTGATTTGTAATTTTTCAATTTTTTAAAGCTATTTAGATATTGGGATTGTTTTTTTATTTTTAATACAATGTAATTATCAATTTCTATGCTGCGCTTAGTAATGTTTTTTTTTTAAATTTAAATAAACTTGTATGAAATATATATTTTTAAAAAAATTTAATGTTTACGTTTTTACGCTATGTTTAGAGTGATAAAATTTCTTGTTCCAAATTTAAAATGTTCCACTTTTCTTGAATTTTTTTTTTAAGATTATTATACGTTTGCACTCAAATTCATGCATGCGGATTGCAGTATTTAAAGTATTTCGTCAGGTTAAGTTTAATCTAAGCCTGGCAAATGCGTCCTTTCGATTAATTTTGGCATTCCACCAAATTTTCTTTAAATTTCTTACCTCTCATGCAGGCTATAATTCCTCGACAGAAGTCCTCGAAATCCAGAAACCCTTTGCCTCCAGGATCCAATAAAAGCAGCAGATTTTCAATATCCTGTTAATGACAACGAATCCAATTAGGCCAATTAACCCGGCGTCAATATAATTGAGGGAAAATCCCTCAGTCCTCCCCGTGAGAGGATTTTACAGGGTGTCACAGGTTATCAAACTTTCATTAAAAAGTATTTTGTTTTTAAAAATTTCAAAAACAACTGGATAAACTGGCTGATATATGCTGGGAAATGACTCCGTTGGACATTAACCGATTAAAACATCTTAAAGGTGATTTATTTTTGGGCTTTTTTAAAATCGTATTTTGACCGCCAGGTGGCGCAGTCCGCTCTCTGGTTTTTTTTAAAAGAGTTTATTCACAAAATATGAATGCACCGCCATGGGATACATCGCAACCGCTCTCTGGGTTAGTGAGAGTGGTGAGGATGTATGCGTGAGTGATTTGGGATGACAGTGAGGGGATGTTCCGCTAATGTCCATCCCACTTCCGGTCAAGGACCCCCTCACCCCTCACCCTTTCCTCTCGCGTCCGTTTCCGAAAAAAACTGCGCTAATCTTGATTGGCATTGCGAATGTCCTGCTTGGTATTTTTTTAAATTTTTTATTATTATTGAATTTATTTTTGTTTGTTTGTTCTTGCGATGGATTTTTACGTATTGTTTGTTTTGTTGATCGAAATCCTATTTTGTATTATTCGTGTTAGACAAAGGTTTCGATTGTTGGTGAAGGATATATGCGGACACAATGCGTGGTCAGCGAACGGACCGGAGTGACCTTTTGAAAAACACGTGTAGGATGAGGGGATCGGAAATTTCTAGGGTTTTTTTTCAATTAATGAACAATGCGAGCTCATTAATTATGCATTTTATACCGTGACCAAAATAAATAAAGTATTGATGAAAGGGTCGCTGTATAATGATGCACTGTAAATACTGTAAGCCTTCGTAGAAATTAGATTCGTTGGGATTTTCATAGTTTTGAAATATATGATTTACTGAAATTCATATTTTATAGGCAAAATATGATCATGTTTTCTCCCTTTTTTCACAATTTGATAGAATTTAGGCATCGTTTCTGAGATTCCAAGGAATTAGATTTATAAATTATTAGTGTAAAATTATATATGAATAATAATAGAAATTAGATTCGTCGAGGGTTTTAAAGTTTTTGAAATAGCAAATCTCTGGGATTTTTTATATATAGCGCACCATTAATGCTGTGGAATTCAGCGAATTTTTAAAAAATCGAGAGGATGACGAGAATTTTTTTTTCTTCAAAATGTTAATAATCCTGCACTGATAAACATGTTGAAATTTTGTTAGAAATTTAAAAAAAGGGAATTTCGAGGAATTTTGTAAGCAAAGAATTTATTCGTCAGGTTTTGTAATTGTACGTAAATAATTAAAAAATTGAACAATTAAATTTTAAATGATAAAACAAATATATTCCAGGAATTTTTTTCGTGAAAGTTTAATTCGTTGACGTGTTTTTTTTTTCTCATAAAAAGTTAATATACTAAATGACATTTCCAAAAAACAAATGTCGAGATATTTTTTAAAGCTCTTCAAAATATAAATTTCTAGCGTTTTTTATGCTTCGTAAATGCTATAAAATTTGATTTAAACTTTTATATAGTGAGAAAAACCAGCAATTTTTTTTCATGCAACGAATTCCGCAAAAATGTCGAATTTTCGAAATTTCTCGAAATGAAATTTTTGAAATTTAAAATTTTTTTTAGAATGCATTTTAGATTAAAGTTGGCTTCTCAGAGAATGGATTTGTGATAAATTCCGGAAAAATTTCGCTATATGTAGGTAGATTTTGTGAAATTTTCGTGCTGGATGAATTTCCAGATGGGAAATTCTCAGATACACGCTGGGTTAAATGTAGGGCATAATTTTGCTAATTCGAGATGTAATCGGTATGGCATTCGGATTTTTAAAAAAAAAAATTTATGTGAATTTCTCGAATGTCAGGTGGGTTTTTTTAACCTTAAATAATCGCATCGTTATGAGGCGAGGATTATCATGAATTATTCACCGAATTTTAACGAACGCCGATGGGAACCAACCGAGTTTTTCTCTAGGCGTGAAATATTGCGTGCCTCGGCCCAAATTATTCGGTGAATCCCCTGAAATTTGAACGCTTTTTTTTTTTTTATCTCCTTTTAATTAAAACGAAATGCGGCGAGGCTCGCCCATAAAACGCCATCGTGACTCATATTAGCCTACATCGCAATGGCACCCATTATTTTATTTTTTTATATTTATTTTTAATATGTCTTATTACTCTACAGCGGAAATTCGCAAAAAAATCGACTTCCTCCTCCAAAATCTCTATAATTATATAAGATGTTTTTTCCGCTCCTCGGAGAAGCGAATCGAAACTTCTGACAAATTTTCGTGAAATTAAAAAAGGGCGTTTTCTACGTTACGAGTACATGACGAATATATATGTATGATAAACGCCCGTCAAAATTGCATTTTTTTTTTAAATTTTTTTTTTTTTTGAAGGGTAAAAAGCGAAATTAAAGTTTTCCTCAATTTTTAATATCGCCCAGCTCAAGAACCGAAATCAAAAGTGGCACACTTGAGTGTAGTTCAGGCAGCTTGCGGCCATCTTGGATTTTTAAAATTTGTGACACAACGTGGAACACAGGGGCCATGCTAATCTTCTCTGTATCGTTCCAATTTGGTACATGGTATCTGCAGGGCATTAAAGTTCTTGAGTTTTCAATTTTTTCAAAGTTTACACATAATTTATTAAAAAAATAATTTGTAATTTACAAAAAAAAATTTAAAAGTCGTAATTTATTTTCAAAGATTCGATTAACTTCGTAAAAAAAAGCAATGGATTTGTGGGTTTTAGCAGCCATGTTGGATCTCACGACTGCCATCTTGGAGCTCAAAATTTGACGGAATATGCATTTAGTTAATAATTTTAGGGACTTTAAAAATCTTCGCGGTCTGAAGCTACGCTATAAAACGTCTATTTTTAACTTTTTAAGTTTATTTAATACGTTTTATAAGAGTTAATACATGTATATAAAAATAACACAATGCTAAGACGTTCTTTTTTTAAATCGTGGGTTGAATAGAAATGTTTTTTTTTTTCAGTTTTTGAAAACAATATTTAGCAAATAGCACGGGGGAAATATTAAACCCGCATTTTACGAATTATTTGTGATTTAACGTCACGCCCGTTTTCGTGGAAAACAATGCAATTTTTGACTGAAAAACGGCACGCAATTAAAATATTCGGTATAAATATATATATATATATATATATAAATTGTTGATTTCGTGAATTGCGTTGTCCCAGATTTTCCGTCTGACTTCATGGCATGAAAGTCGACTAATGAGTAGTTTAAACAAAAAAAATTCAAATTTTAATTTCTAAAACTGGTGTCTATTTCGCATTACAATCATTTTAATTAGATGTTGATTGCGATTAATTATTATAAAGCGCGTGCATGGGCCTTCTATTCATCTCACCCTCTTAATTACAATTGTATTAAAAAAATGAAAGTTTATTAATTTCTTCAGAATCGAATGAAATTTTGCATTCAATCTTTAATTTATCGAATTTTTATTAAGGTATACAGTTTCGGTAAAGAGTATACTAATTCCAAATGCATACACAAGATCTAAAACTGCTAGCTTTAAATAGATTGCAAAGATTTAAAAATGTATTTTAGTGATTTGGTACTTTATACAAAATTAAACAATAACTTGCTCTTTAACACGGTGACCAAATTGTGTTTTAAACGTCTTAAAAACTTTTCTAGAACTTAGAAATGAAGATTTAGAAGTAAACTTATTTCAATGAGAGGAATTATCAGATAAATTTTAAACAATTTATTCTTATCTAAAAAAATCACTTTTAGCAGTGCGCTTCAAGTGTTTTTTGTTTAAATTTCATAAAGTAATCCTCAAAAAATAATACTAAAATTCATAAAGTAATCCTCAAAAAATAATACTAAAATAACGTTATTAATATTCTGCCAAAATTCAGTAACACGCTTGTTTCAGTTCAAGAAACGTTTATTTTATGTCTGTTTGTTTTGTTTTAAACTTCACTTTGATGATACACATACTAAAGTTTCAATTCAGTCGATTATTAATTTATTTATTTATTTTTTTAACCTCATTTTTTTGACATCTCTTTATCAAAGTTCTAAGCGCTATGCTAACAAACGTTTGAGATAATTTCAGATTTTTATAACACGTATAAAACATATTGATTTCATTATTATTATTATTTTTTTAAATTGGCAGCTCGTTTCAATTCACTCGATCAATTTAAAAAAAAACACTTGAATGCTGCTATTTTTTAACACAATTACAAGCGCTATGCCAACACACGTTCTAAATAACTTCAGATTTCTTTCTATAAGCCTATTTTTTTGAGAACTGACCTGTCCGTGCTGCCCCAGGTAACTTTGTCCCAAATCCAGGAAACTGGTGACCGTGATGTATCCAGAGCCTTTCGGGTCGCACAGATCGAAAACCGTTTTCATTTGACTCACGAAATCCTTCGTTTCCATTCGAAGTGAAAGTCAAAAATTTACCAAAAAAATAATATTCCTGTCCTCGGGGCCGGGAATCGAACCCGGGCATGACGAGGGGTGGGTCAACACTCCAACCACCTTTTCGATGATATTGTCAGCGAAGACGTTTCGATGGTTTTTAAGCCGAATGAAACGATCGGACGCCTAGAGCTGCTTGCCCATCGTCGCATCCTACTTTCACGAAAATCCTCATTTCAAATACGGTTTAATGTGAGCTCATAAAATTCCACTTGGATTAATGATCAAGAGGGGGCGTGGCTCCCGACGAAACCCGACGCTGATTGGTTGCCATGCGCGTGACGTATTTGTTATTATGGAGGGCGTGGGACACGCCCCCACACGCGTATCCAAGGAGAATTTGTGAAGCGGGTTTGGAAGCGATATTTAAGACTCCCAAGATGGCCGACCCACTTTTTGAAACTTTAAGGATAAAAAACAAACATTCATGTTGTTCGGGAGTTAAATATCCGATTTAAAATCGGAATAGATCATTTTGAGAACGGTTAAAAGTACTTTCGAATGCGCCTGAATTGACTGAAACGTTTTTGCAAGTGACAGGGGTGCGTGTAAAGGCATGCGGATGTCCCCCGAAAAAAATGCAAATGGTTTTACTGTTGTTTTATTGCTTTTCAACCTGAGAAATTGATGAGGAATTTCAATCGAATTATGCGCATTTTAAAGAGCAGTGAATTGTTTACAAAACGAGCTGTTCCGATTTCAAATAGGATGCCTACTTGCCGAGCAAAATGCATTTTTAATGCCTCGAGATGGACCAGTTCGGTTTTCTTGCTTTCGAACAGTGTATCAATAGTTTTTTCTTTCAAAATATCTCTTTATTTGTTAATTTTTTATTATTGCTATTTAGCTATTAATTTGCACCCATTAATTTAAAAATGTACCTATGATTCGAAAGCGTGTGCAATTCGAAAGGCGCGGCGACGCGGCGTCACGTGAGTGAAATGGAACGCGCTGCGTTCGAACGAATGCGCGCGCATCAATTCGAATTTGTAATTCTATTAGTTTTTTTTATTTCAGTTTTTAAAATGTCATGCGAACATCTCTTCTCAAGATATAAGAAACGGAAATTAAGGACGACTGAATATGAAAAACACAAAAAAAGGTGAGATGTGAAATTGAAAGCTAGCATAAATGCAAGTCAGCGAGAATTCCGAGCGGAGGATTCTCTCAAAGAGCGAATTTTTTTATGCGAGTCAAGCGAAACAAATTCGGAGAAATAGAATATGCGAAAAATGAACGTTAAGTTCTAGAATGATTAATTTCGCATTTACGGCATGTGATGTTTTATTACGCAGCTAAAATAATGAAATCTGGCATTTTTTAAATACCTTTTTGGCTTATGTTCGTGTTTCATTTACGGCCATGCATGTTCGTTATACGGCCAAAAATGGTGAAACCAGTGGTCATCTGTTTTTCACACCTTTTAATGGTGTAACTCTGAACATCCTGTTCCATAGGGATGAGCAACTTAAACTTCATAAATTTGTCCGCTGATTTCAAGTCAATTTGTCATTTGAGAGCTAACTTGGGCTAAGGCAAGTGACAGCAATGACGTTGCGCGGATCATCAGGCTGTTCAAAATTGTAGTTGTAAGTATTTTTATTCTACAATTTTGTTCCGCTTCTTTAAAACTTGGTAATGAAATGTTAGGTTAATATGAAATAAATTAAATTAATGCATTTTTAGCCAACAACTCAAGAGGTTTCGTGAGTTTTTTCTAAAAAAAATCAGATTTGAGACGTATCCTATGTAATTATAGGTTCGTACGTAAAAACCATGTGTCGTTATGCAGCATTTCGCTTTGCAGTCATTTGCTTCAAACCGTAAGTTTTAAGCACGCAATCTTTAGCAGACATTTGGATCTGAAGTATTGAAATCACTTCGTCACCTGGCATTCAATGAAGGTGTATGTCACCGCACTGCAGGCAGGTGAACCTTTCGTGATGGTGTTTTACAGTGAACACTTAAGTGTGGAATTGGGGTCCAATCCTCGTATCCTCCAAATAGGAGTGCAACCTGTCGTTTTTAACCGAATTTCGAGGTGGAGGGGGGAGAGCTTTGCGATGAAAAGCATTCAGGGGGAGGCCCCGAAATGTGAATTTGGGGCTCGAGGGTAGAGGGTATCGCGTATCCGACGACCGTCATACCTGGATAACTTTTTGCCTTTTATTCCCCGCTCCCTAATTTCCCTTTGTGTCTATTCAATCGCGACCTCATCTCCTGGGGTCAGTCTCTCGGAGTCTACCCCCTCAGTTCATATGTCCCCATTCAGAAAACAGACCTGCCAACTTGAATTTTCATTCATGGGAAATTTTGTCCCACTACTACGATAAGCCACCAAAAAGCAGGTGGTATTACTTTATTTTTAGTGGGTGAATGTAAGTGGGAGTGATGTATTATGTACGATTAGGTGTTAGGACAGGCTTAGGACATGTAATTCAAATCTGTGGCTTAGCTTTGGGATCATTTATTTTATGACTATTTTAAGCCTTGTGCAATGTTGGCGAAAAGAAGAAGAATTTTACCAAACAATTTAATAGCTTAAATGCTTATCAGCTGGGAGAAAAAAAGAAAACATTTATTATTATTACTCTTTAACAACCAATTAAAAATCGTGTTCCTAAATTTATAGCTTTATTTAAGGTGTTTCAAGACGCTAGCACTATTATAATAAGTAAGAAGCCAGCTGAAGTTGTTTGATTCTTGATGTAAGATAGGAAGTGAACCAAAACTGATGTCAATATTGTCCCCGCTTCAATGCAGTAGCTCTATGTAATAAATGATGATAGCTAATTAATTTAGAGCAAAAAAGACGTCTGACGTTATTGTCGTTTGAACATAATCAGATTGGTGCTATTAGTATTTTTCACAAAACTATAGTTTTTTTTCTTCTAAAAAAATTTTTTTGGCGCTTGGTAAGTTATGGTTTGGCACCCTTCACCTGTCGGTGTGTTCTCCTTTGTTGAGTCCTGTATTCCCTATATTCCCTAATAATATTGCTTTTTGTGAGCCCCCACCCTAAACCTCGGACGTCGTTAATGGATCTCTCAATCTTGACAGTGTATAAAAATAACAAGTGTTATCTTGTTTTCATAAATTTATTTACCCATAAACGCTTTAGGGTGCGGCAAATAATTACGACTAATAAAAATGTAGACGTTTTATTTCCGTACATTCGAGGTTTCCAACTGCATGCTGAATGCTGATGTTGAAAATGCATAAATTGAATATCCTCGGATTTATATATACAATTGTACTTGGCCGTCTGTCTCGCTCGACTCCCTGACCCAAAACCTAAAAGGAATTTAGGTTTTGTTTATCTAGGCTGATCAAATAATGTTCGCACTCTTTTAATATCCGGCATATGGTGCATTTGCCAGCCTTGGGTTTGTTAATTTTTTATTCGCCCAAAATTATATCGTTTAGTTCTCGAATTTTTGCCTGCAAGAAATTAGGATATGCATGCATTACAAAATATCATGAATTGGGACTTGTACTATTTTATGTAATATATAAGATTGTACTGCACAATATATTTTGAAATGTATTCTGCTATATATTTTAAAACTTGTGTAGTTTTCATACAGTAGTATTGCATAGTTTTGTAACTATTATATAATTTTAAAAAATATTTTAACGTATATGCCAGAATATATTTTAAAATATATTGCATGCGGAATAATTTTAGATATAATGCATAATGTAGGCCTACTAAACGTTCCTATTCGTGATATTTCTCGGTATATTTCTGATACATTAATTGGTATAATTTTATAATATTTTGTCACATATAATCTTGCATATTTTCAATTTGATTATTTCATTATTATTTCATTCACTGTAACGACAAATTTGATGCATGATAAATTAGTATGATAAACTATCACAGATGGATCGGTTAATTTCCAAAATCTTTAATAATGAATCTGAAATTGCTCTTGCTAAAACTACGTTTTTTTTGTTTTTTTAAATGTCTTTTGATACGTTGTGCAAAATTATTCATCTTGTAACGAATTTATTAAGTTTGATAAGGAAAGAAAATGATTAATTAATGGACTCTCTTGATTATCTATTTAGCCTGAATCGATCAATCAAGTGATCAGTAGAGCGTTTGATGGTTTTAAATAAACGATGAAAGTAGAAAATAGCGCATTTGTAAAATCAAGTGGTTTTAATGAATAATTTTATAAAACGTTGCCTGATTTGTAAGGCGCTATCAAAGCGGTCATCGATACTTTTTAATGGCGCAAGAAATTATCAATAATTTGTATTTATGTAATCAAGTCCTTAATTTGTCTTTTTTTAATTGTTGTAAAGGTGTCATGCATGATTTTTATAGTGAAAAGACGTCCTCAATATATTCCTGAATTTCTAAGAGTGTAAAGGGGTCATCAACAATTTTTAAGAGATTATAAGAGTTCTTCAGTAATTTTTAATATTTAATAATAATATTTATAAACGGGGTCATCGATCATTTTTTAATCGTTAGACTTTATTAATTTGTAAGTTATAAAGGGTGTCATACTGAAACTGAATATTTTTTAACATAAAAAGGGTCCTGCAATTTTAAGAGTGTAAAGAGGTCTTCCAATAATATTTAAGAGATCTTTGAATTTTTGTTGGTTAGCCCTCAATTCATTTTTAAATGTAATAAAAGGGTCCTCAATAATTTTAATCAAACGGCATAAAGGGGTCATTCGTAATTTTTATAGTGAAAAGAGATCCTCGATATTTTCTTAGATTGTTAAGGTGTCTTCAACAGTTTTCAAGAGATTTAATCAATAGATTAAAGGGGTCCTCAATAATTATTAACAGCAATACATAATAATGCGTAGTTTTACATTTGATTATATTGTTTTATTTCCATTATTATTTTTATGTAGTTTAAGTTAGTTCTGAATTTATTTGAGTGTAAAGGCGCGTTCTAGATTTATTAAGGTCTTAAAGAAGGCTTCAATAATTTTTGATATTTATAAAGTGGTTTTCAATAATTTGTAACAGTTATAAATAGTTATGCTTAATTTTAATACTTTACATAAGTTTAAAGAAGTCCTGGATTTCTTTGAGTATACAGATAGTCTTCTGCAATTTGTCAAGTTTTTAAAGATGTCCTCAATAATTTTCATTTTTATTTTTAATATTTATCAGTAATTTTTATCATGCATGCATATAATTCAAGTGATTTTCAATGTTTATAAAGAAGTACTCAATTTTTTAAAAAAAAAATTATAAAGTAATCCTCAATAATTGGCAACAGTTTTAATATTGATGCATTATTTACCTACTGATATGAGAACTTCATTATTATTATTTTTTTTAAATTTTAAGAAGTCCCGGATTTCTTCGAATATAATGGAGTCTTCTGCATTTGCTTGGTTTTTAAAAGGAGTTCGTAGTAATTTCCAATATTAATGAATGTGTCCCAAATAATTATTGATACAGTATGATTTTTTTTTAATTTTCAGAAATGTAAAATTATTTTCTGCAATTTCTCTGGATCTACGTTTGAATCTTCGCTCCTGGGCCACAGCGTGGACTTCGCCATGGTCGTCGCGCTCTCCGGCGTCCGCTTCGAAAAGCTCTAAATATCCAACATACAGTAGGGTCGCACACGCGTTTTTA